>OVAN01003056.1:0-30642 GCA_900406275.1 Anastatica hierochuntica
GTAGACTTATCATCACGTGAAAAGGACTTAGCTTCCTCCTTTGGTTTGGCGGTGGAATTTTCTGGTTTGGGAGACCGAAAATTGGTGGAGAAATTTCGGCCAGTAGTCTTCCTTTTCAGCCTCCTCTCGATCAAATTAGCCTTATGCAGCAGCTCATAGATGTCATTGTATTCGTACATCTCNATTCGTACATCTCCAAATTGTCTTGAATCTCGCGACTTAGACCAGCCTAAAAACGTGCCATTGTTGCATTCTGATCTTCATCGACACCAGCTCGTATCATCAAGGTTTCTATTTCCTGAAAATAATCATCAACCAATTTCAGTCCTTGAATTAATCTACGAAGTTTTTGACGTACCTCTTTATTGTAGTGAGCAAGTATGAATCGCCGTTTCATAAGCGTTTTGAGCTCAAACCATGAAGCTACTTGAGCTTCTCTCGTTCTACGCCTGGTTGAGACAACCTGGTCCCACCAATGAAGCGCATATCCGCTAAACTTCGTTGCTGCCAGCCTTACTTTCTTTGGTTCTGAAAAATTCTGCACATCAAAGACATTTTCCATACGTTTTTCCCATTCTAAATAAGCATCAGGGTCAGTTTTTCATTCAAAAGATGGAATCCGAAGTTTTAAATTTCCCAAACCATCATCAACGACAGCTGCAGCAGCTTGTCGTAGTGCTCCATGACGTGCAGTATGGCCTGCGGTTCTTGGGCCTCCACGCCGAGGGGTATAGTGGCCCATCATGGTGTCTTCATCACGAATCGGTGTTCGTCGATTAGCTGGCCTGCGATGTGTTGAGTATTCAACAAGATCATCAAGTAATTCATCTTTTGCCTCTGAATAGAGAGCAGTATGATCGATATCTCCCATGATTTTCTTGCCAGCTCGCTTTTCCTTGGCTTTTTGTGCAGCCTTTGTTTCCTGCAAATCATGTACACTGTGAGAAGAATCATGAATGTTAGTTTTCTGTAGCTGTTTAATAGCTTCAGCTACAACAGCCTCAACCCAAAGCGTATCGGGTTGAATCAGTGATGGATCCATAAGGCTTTGTGAATCCTTATCAGATACGGACCTATCTCCTGCAAAAATCAACCACAAAACAAAGAAAAATTTTTTAAGTTAGAAAATCTAAGCCGAAACCTGTGAAATACTTTAAATTCACGATTTTTTTTTTTATATAAAATTTTCGGAAATTTCAAAAAAAATTCGAGTGAATCTGAGCTCTGCAAAGAACAAAAACCAAATCAAACCGTAAAATCAATTCCCTAAAATCCCTGAAAACAGAAGATAGAGAGAAAAGAATTTGTTTCTGCAAGGTTTGAAACTTGTAGCGGAAGTTACAGCTACAACCCCTTTACCACAAGAAACTGGACTTCTCTTCAGCTTTTTCAGATTTTTTTAGCTTTTTAGAAACTTTTCTTTTTCTTTTGTTTTTCCTTTTTGTCGATTTTTTTTTGTAAAAGTTACTACTGTATCTAAGAAAATCCTGCAAAATTAAATAGAAAAAGAAGAGAAGAAATTTCGAAAACTTTCTCCCAAAATTCGAAAAAAATTCGAAGATTAGAAGAAGATTACACAAGTTTTATGTGTTCAAATTGCTCTGATACCATTTGATGCAACCCAAGATCTTCTGAACAAGAAAACAGTCTTTTTCAGATCTGAATTTTCTGTAGAAGTCTGCGATTTTGACTAAGAATTTCGATGGGAAGAATGAAAACAAGATAGAATATTCCAGATCTAGAGAATTAACTCTGTAATGATTCATGAACAATCAGCTTTTAGAGAATTAACTCTGTAGCAATTCAGTTGTTCAATGAAGAACAGAGATTCACTTTTGCTAGGAAAAGAGATAAAAACTTTAGAAAACTTTATTGATAAAAAAAAACTTGGATGATCTCAAAGTCTGAGAATACAAAACCTTAAATAGAAAACTAAAGCCCTAAATACTAAACCTAAGTGGCGAAAATTTCCTTCCCAAAAGGAATGGGAATTTCGCAGAACAGACCCAAAATTGGGCTTAAAATCAGGCCCAAAATAATAAACTAATCTAAGCTTAAAACCCAATTAAAAACCATAAATAAATCGATTAAACCAAGCTGAAAACCGAATGGGTTAAAGCCTTGGTCAAATCCTGGTTTGCTTCGTGATCTGAAATCTGAATTGGTTCTGAGTAAACTAATATTGCAATCTGGTCCTGAAGCCTTCTCGTCTGAGATCTAGTAACAGGCCTATTAGAGAAAACAAATGGATCTTAGCCATCTTCTATCTCTTTGGTCGCCATATCCAACCCATTCTCCATGTTCTCTTCGTCTTCACTATCACTTAGTTCCAGCTCAGCCTCTTGATCAGCCTGTATTGCATCAAAAGCGATATCCGTTATAGAGCCGATTTCTTTTAAGACCCCTCCTCTTGAATCAAGAGTCGTTCAAGAGTCGGTCGTCGGTTATGTGAACATGAAGGTGACTCCTCATCTTTACGTGAACAGAAGACCATCCTTCCATCATTGGCTAGCAGAGAAGGAAGAAAAACTAATGGTCGATGGGAACCCTCATCTTGAAAGGTGTCTTTGCGTCTATATTCCCAACACGTTACTTCCTTGTTTGCACGCAAGTCCCGATGGTGATGAGGTTGAACAACACTGGGACGTTGAACTCCACCATGGAAGTTAGACTGACTAACATGCTTCCCTCGTGATGACCCTCTATGCCTGTGAGTGTCCTCTGTTGTTGATCGATGTCACGTACGGCTATAAGCCAGTCTGATTATTGGTGACTATTGGTGTCTTATAAGATTAGTTGCTAATAAGTGCATTTGTCATTATTTCACATTACATAATTACCTAAATAATTTGCAAACAAACCTCGAAAATTTATATTATTTTCATTTATCAGGCGGTGTTGATTTTGAAGTTGCTTTCATTTTTTTAAACGAAAAAGTTATTCTATTACTCAAGTTACACCGGAGTAGAATAACTAACAAAAGAAAAAATAACCGGAAGATGTCTAGCTAAACGAGCTAAAAGGTTTGTCTTGACATTTGAACTTCGTGGAATATATGATATATTGAAAAGCGGTAATGTAGTTCTCGCACTCTCGAACTCTTTTAGCTCTATTGAAAATTCTTGCCACTCATTGGGATTATCAATCATACGATAACATCTTGACTATCATGTCTAACTCCTAGACCTCAAAATGGGCCGTCATACTCTGCATCACCCAAATCAACGCTTCAAGCTCTTAGTGGAGATGCGATATCTGTCGAAATTGGTTCTGAGAACCCATCCATGTATATTCTCCATTTGCTCCATACAGTGACCATCCTCAACCCACTGTGTATATCCGCCAGCTTCCAAGAACCATCCACTAAGCAAATATTACGCAAATATATAGCTTGTGTTTGTGCACTCATTCGTCGCCGCCTATGCCTGCCATTCAAAAATGGCATGACTAACAATATCAAGTGCCTCCCTTTTGATTCTTTTAAAAGAGTTTCTCATTCCGTACCTTCTAAATAAATAAGAGGATCCTAGGTTAGGACTCGTGTCCTTCCATATTCGTAACATCGTCTCTCAAGAATAGATATGTCATGTTACTGTAGATACTCAACATTAGAAAGACCCCTCGAACATCAAAGAAGAGACTAAAGTCCATGCATTGGGTAATTTTTATTAATGGGTTTAGAATTCAAAACAAGGTAAAGAAAGTCTAATCTTTTTAATATTGATTCACACGGTTGATAAAGAAAACTTTTAAATCTAAAAGAATGCTTACCTCGACTCGAAGAAGAACTTGTGTTAATTGTTTTAAATGGATAATCAATT
Source organism: Anastatica hierochuntica (assembly GCA_900406275.1). NCBI lineage: Eukaryota > Viridiplantae > Streptophyta > Magnoliopsida > Brassicales > Brassicaceae > Anastatica > Anastatica hierochuntica. Next base: position 3,822 of record OVAN01003056.1, read on the forward strand.
TTATGTAGAATTGAATATGTTTCAAACCATGTAAAAAATAGAGTATTTCTTTCGTTTGTCATTATACAATTTACCGTTTTTCTCTAAATTCAACAGTTTGTTCGGTAGTGAATTTTTCAAAATATCAGTTGCGTTTTTCTTCATTGTTTTTCGAGTAAAATTCTTTTTTAATGTATTGTTTGTCAATTTCATATTTTTTTGTTATGACATTAATGGATTTAAAATCAGATGGAGTAGGAGATGTTGGATACATATCTTGTTCTCGCTCAACTATAGGAGCTTGAAATTTGATTGAATTGTCTTGCCTAATATTTTGGTTTACACTTTCGGTTTCTGAATCTGCACTAGATTGACCAGTACGATATTTAGAAAAAGAGGCTCTTGAATTATATGAACTAATTCGAGGCGGTAGAAGATCCCTAAAAGATCGAGAGCGGAATTTTAATATTATTTCCCCATCATTTGTTCAATTATCTTTGAAATTTCCTTTTGTTCGAAATTTCTTGGTGGTTGAGTAACATTTATTTTCCATTGATCTGGAATAGTTATTTCATCTCATTTTAATTGTTTATGTGTGTAAGTAGCTGTTAAAGTATCCTAATTATGAGCAACTAATATAGTAGTTTCGCCCTTATCATCTTGTAATAAACATCTTAGATTAAATTCAGAGGTTGATTGCTTAAAGTAGATTCGATAGAGTAATAAATACCCGTGTCGTTCATTTTGAAATTTAATTTCTGGTAAATGAACATTTTATACTAAAGTGTTGAGTAATTTCGGATCATGTAAACTTACTTGAAAATTAGAGGCGCAATTAAAATAAATCGCTTCGTTGCATAGATTAGATTGTACCGCTCCAAGGAGTGAGTCTTCAAATTTTAACAAAATTTTGTCTCGTAAGAGCATAAGTACCGGAGAATCTATACCAGTTTTTGATAATGGTTTAATAGCTACTTGAACGAAACCAAAATGAATGTAATTAAATCTTTTTTGTTTATATGTGTCTAAAGACAATGAAGATAACAATTTAATTTCTTCAATTTCATTTTGGAGTGATAGAGTTCGCTCATGTTCCTTTATTGAATATGTTGTTCTAAAATCAAAGGTACCAATTTGATAAATACTCTTTGGATTAATATGAGGCAAATTATTTTTTGTTATTTCTTGATTAAAAGATGTTAGTCTTGACATAATTTCTCTTGAATTTATTGTAGTTTTTGATGCAGATGTTGATGCATGTTTTTGCTTAAAAAGTTTTCGAAATGTAGACGCCATGACTCAGCCTAATCTTAAACGCATTCTAGAAAGACACTAACCGGGTCTATGTCGACACAACCGTGGCTTGCCAACTGTCTTACTGCCTTTGAAGGAATTGCGGCCTGGAACACCTACAAGGACAGTATTTCAGTAGAAGGTGAGGTTTTTTCTAGATGGTTAAAACTAGTAAAGTCATTGGAAAGTCTGAGCTTGAAAACCTTTTAAGAAAACAACGCAATAAAATATGTTGATTTAGGAAAGATCGTTTTAGCATATGATATCAGACTTGAAGTCTCCTCGATACTACTAGACACAAAGTATTAACTTTTTTAGAGTATTAACAATGGTCTAGAGTTGCATGTTTTTCAGGGTTCGAGTTGCGTTTGCTTAAGTCATAGTGACAAAAGGTCGCTAAACTTTGTTGAAAAAAACTAAGTTCTTTGATTAAAAAGTTTTCTTTTCTTGATATCAAAATTAAAAGTACAAAGGTTGAAGAAAATTACAATACAAATTTGAAAGCTTAAAGATACATAAAACTTAAAGAGAGTTTATTAGAGAGAGAATAAAGGTCTAAAAACTTACACTCCAAATCGGCAGATAATAGCCACACCTTTTAAAACAGAAGCTAATAAAGATGATAAAGAGCATGTGATCATGCAAGATATTAAGTCAATATATCAACAAAATAATCATCAAAGTCAATTATTATATACAATCTCTAGACAGATAGACGATATTGGAAATACGTTAACTAATGAAAATAACAGATTAAATTCATATAATCAAACTACTCTAAATTCATTCTCCTTCATAGCTACACCTATATTTAAACCTATTTCTCGACAAGTTAAATTTTCTGACAATGAAATTTTAAAATCCATAGCATCCAGACTAGACAAGCTCGACAAAAAATAAAGGAATCAATATCATAGACAAAGAGGATAATGAAACTATTCAAACATTATCTCAATCAGATAATCAAGAAATTAATCGCATAAAAAATAAAATGATGAAATCTAGGAAACCTTATTATCCAAAACATACGCCATCCGATTTATTATTTGAAGAACATCACAATTATTCAAGTAATAAAGTATATACTGGAGAAGGTATCTATGAATGGAATATAGACGGTAGATTAGAATATGAAATAATGAACTTATTTCAAGAAATAGGATTGGCAGCAATAGCATTCAAAGCTAGAGGTCATATAGATTAGCAAGCATGTTTTATGTTAATAACCGAATTTAGTGGAGCATTAAAATATTGGTGGAATAATTCATTAGATATAGTTATACAAGATTCTATAATCAATCATACTGAAATAAAAACAAAAAACAAAAAATGAAGATGGTCTTTATGATGAAGTAGAACAACAAAATGCAGTTGAAGTATTAATTCATATTTTAACTATGCATTTTATTGGTAATCCAGCAGAAGAATTATAAAGCAAAAAAAATCGTTTTAACCAATCTAAGATGCCCAACCTTAGGAGATTTTAAATGGTATAAAGATATATTTATGACAAACATATTCCAAACAAATGATTGTAATCAACCTTTCTGGAAAGAACAGTTTATCTCAGGATTACCGGCTTTCTTTGCAGAACGAGTAATAAACAAAATAAAAGATTATTTCGGAGGACAATCTATCTCCTCAAATACAATTACATATGGTCAATTATTTGCATTTGTAAAAAAGGAGATATTAGCAATATGTCAAGAACATAAAGATAAAAAACGAAATGATCGATTTAAATTTAGAGTTACTATGGGATCATTTTGTGAACAATATGATTATAATAAACTTAATCTACCATCTAGAATTAAAAGATTAAAATATAGTCAAAGACGATCTGAATATAATAAAACTTTAACTTAGAAGAGACATAAGAATTATGATAGAAAAGCAATTTATATAGCAACTAATCAATACTATTCGAAAAATAAGAAAATGACAAACCTACTAAAAAGATAGTTTGCTGGAATTGTAAAAGACCTGGACATAAGTCCACTGATTGCAAAATAAAAAATAAAATAAATGAAATATTTCAAGACCAACCCGATATCCAAACAAAATTAACAAAGTTATTAATTTCAGAATCTGAACCCTCAGAAGAAACTGATAGTGAATATTCAATAAACGAAATAGAAAATTCAAGTGATTCTTCTACGGAAACACAAGAATCATCAGATAACCTATGTAACTGCAAAAATGATTAATGTGATAACTAAGGACAGTGATAAACAATCTTTGTTAGATATGTTAGATAAAATTGATGATCCAGAGATAAAAAAGGAATATTTAATAAAATTAAAGAACATAGTGAGTCAAGAAAATCAATTATCTACACTACAACCTTTTAGTTTAAATAAAATATTTGAAAAATATCCAACTCAAAGTCTATTTAAACAAGTAACTACATGTGAATTACAAAATGAAGTTAAACAATTAAAATCGCAAATAAAAGAACTTCAACTTATAGTTAATCAACAAGAATTAAAACAGCTACAAATAGACGCAAGATTATCTTTAATAGAAGCCACTAATACGTCCCACCCATCAAGTAATTCACAAATAAAATCTTATGATCAAATGATATATAATAACCAACTAAAACAACATCACGACGAAGACTATATTCAGATAATTAATAAAATTAATTATCAAAAATTGTATACTATCATCACTCTACACATTGGACAAAACTTTGAACTAAATATTACAGCTTTAATGGAGACTGAAGCATACTATAATTGCATCCGCGAAAGAATTATACCAACAAAATACTATGAAAAACTACTGAACGCTTAAGTGGGACTAACGGTAGTACTCTCAAGGTCTAATGCAAATTACCATGTGCTAAAATATGTAATCAAGGTTATTGCTTTACAAATCAATTTATTTTAGTAAAAACTTGACGCAAGAAGTTATATTAGGAACAACATTTTTTACACAAATATACCCCTTTAAAGTAACAGAAATATGTATAGCCACGAAAGTTGTGAGAATTAAATTATTATTTAAGTTTTTTTCACCAATGAAAACAAAAAAAATCTAAATTTACAACAGAATACTATCCAAAAAACAATCAACTTAATAAAAGGAAAACAAGATCACATTCAGTATTTACAAGAAGAAATAACGTACAAAAAATAGAGGAACAACTTAAAACACCATATATATTAAGTAAAATAAAATCTATAGAAAAAGAATTATTAAATCAAGTCTGCTCGGACTTACGAAAAGCATTTTGGGAACACAAACAACACGTGGTTGAATGACCATATATAAAAGAATTCACTGAAAAAGTATACTAACAAAAGCAAGGCCTATTCAAATGAATAAAGAAATAATCGAACATTGCAAACAAGAGATACAAGATTTATTACATAAAAAATTAATTAGACCATCAAAGTCCCCTTGGAGTTGTTCCGCCTTTTATGTAAACAATAAAGCAGAAAAGGAACGTGGAGTACCACGTCTAGTAATAAACTACAAACCCTTAAATGATGTTTTGCAATGGATTAAACACCCTATACCTAATAAACAAGATTTATTAAAATGTTTTTACGACGCAAAAGTTTATTCAAAATTTGATATGAAAAGCGGGTTTTAGCAAATTCAAATTGTCGAAACTGATAAATACAAAACGACATTTACGGTACCATTCAAGCATTACAAATGGAACATAATGCCGTTTGGGCTAAAAAAATGCACCTTCTGAATTTCAACACATCATGAATGATATATTTAATAATTACTCCAAATTTACTATTGTTTACATCGATGATGTATTAGTATACTCAACATCTATTGTTCAACATATTAACCACTTACATTCATTTTTAAGCATAGTCAAAAAACATGGCTTAGTCCTATCAGCTAAAAATGATTTTATTTCAAACCAAAATCAGATTCGTATGACACAATATATATCAAGGCACTATCACACCTATATCAAAATCAATTGAATTTGCAAATAAATTTCAAGATTAATTACGAGAAAAACGCAATTACAGAGGTTTCTAGGTTGTTTAAACTATGTCTCCGACTTTCTCCCAAACCTTAGAAAAACTATACAACCTTTATTTCAACGACTTCAAAAAAACCCAAAACCCTAAATCGACCAACATACCCTTTTAGTCCAACAGGTTAAACAACGAGTCAAAACACTCCCTTGTCTTTCCATATCACACCCTGACGTCAATATGATAGTTGAAATCGATGCTTCAGAATTAGGATATGGGGGCATTCTTAAACAAAAACTTCTCGATTGCCATCACGAGTCTATCATTAGGTTCTATTCTGGAGTTTGGTTATGTCCACAAAAATACTATTCCACTGTTAAAAAAGAAGTCTTTTCCATTGTCAATTGCATTCCCAAATTTCAAGACGATTTGATAAATAAAAAAGTTTTTATTACGTGTTGATTGTAAATCCACTAAAGAAAATTTGCAAAAAGATGGCAAAATTTTGGTTTCAAAACAAATTTTCACCAGATTGCAAACTATTTTATCGGTTTTCGATTTTAATATCCAATATATAAAGGAAAAGAATAATTCATTACCAGACTTTCTAACCAGATAATATTTACAGGGAAAAGCTACTCAAGATGACTGAACCGAAAAACAAGCAACCCATGACGGCCTCCGTTTACATCAAAAGTCAACTTTATTTGCAAGGCAAACCTCTCACTAAGCAAAACACCTTCTCCGCCCTCGCCGAATTTCCACCTCTTACTTATTCCAAAGCCACTGTTACCAATACCAAAACACAAACTACTACCCCAAACACTACTCAAAAATCGGCTTATTACCGTAAACTACAAAAACATCACCTTCTCACCACCTCATTCACCAAACTCGTTCCCCTCAAAGAACTTCAAACTTTTACCAACCGTGTCTTTTACGAAGATGTTCTCTACCTAACCGACAATGCCACCAAAAACCGAACCTTTTATGAATTCATTCTTGTCAACCCTAAATCAGTCGAAATTACCCACTACCAAGACAAAACCAATCCCAACCTTATCTCTTACTCAACCTGTAAAATACTTTGTATATGCTCTATTCGAGACCTTGGCTTTCTACACCACCATACTATCAAGCCAGTCACTACACCAGGCTACCATATTCAAGGCTACACCTACACCGACTACCAAAATGCATTCTTCGAAATGTTTTACCTCAGACCTTATGATCACTCATGGTTCATTGCTTTCGACATCCATTACCCAAAACAAATACCTGGCTGGTTCAACGAATGGTGGTACTAGTTTGGTCCTACCGATCATATTTATCCTTCCAAAATCACCAAAACCTCCTTCCCTTACTACGAAAAACAAATCCCTGCCCAACCTGTCGGACCCCTTAACAAGATCGCTTTCCGCATTGATATGGGACTACCATGGATATGTTGTTGGCACTTTAACCTCGTCCTTCACCTCCAAGACATGCCTTACTCATTGGTTCGTGATCAAATGGTGAGACAAATACAATCTGGATCGCTGTTCTCTATCAAACATTCATAAACATTTCCAACTCCATCAACAACTCAACATGGCTATCCAAACCGTCTCCAAATCCATACCTCTTCTTACGCCAAGTCAACTACAACCACCAACAACCAAAAAACGTGATCCCCGTAAACCACACAGTCTGACCAATTCAGCAACTTCATCTAGAAGCGGCTCTTCTAAACGCGAAAAGCTTAAACAATTACTCAAAGCGACCAGCCAGCAAATGGAGTCCTCCGATGACGAGGATGAAGTAATGCAAGACAACAGTGCCTACGGCGGTCCTCTAAGTCAAGATCCATTCGAATAATTTAAAAAAAAACAAAAAAAAATATTAAAAAAGTGTCATATATCTTAATCTTATTCTCATCTTTAATATTGCTTTTAAGAACTTTATGTACATTATTAGTATTTTATGTATTTTATTTAGTTTTTACGACTTAAAAAAACGTCATAATGATCTATTTAACTTTTCGTAATTATTCAACTCTACAAAACAGGTCTCAAGATTCTACAAGAGATAGTCCCAAGACTCTGCAAGAGATAGTCTCAAAACTCTGCAAAAGAAAGTCCCAATATAAAAATGGCAAGTTCCAAGGAAGCTTAGTAGCAAGAAAACTCAGAAATAGACCTCATAGGCGGATATCACAAAGACACTCAAGATAAAGCAAGGATAAGACTCTCTATTAACCAAAATTTCACAACTACAAAAGCATGACACGTATCAAGATTTCAGAGGTTCGACTTTCTTTATAAGGAGACCACTCTAGCAACAAGAACACAAATTTTCATACCTTTATTCTCTCTCTAAAAAACTCTCTTTAAGTTTTCTGTATCTTTAAGCTTTCAAGTTCGTATTGTAATTTTTTTCAACCTTTGTACTTTTAATTTTGATATTAATAAAAGCAAACATTTTAATCAAAGAACTTAGTTTTTTTCAACGAAGTTTAGCGACCTTTTATCACTTTGACTTAAGCAAACGCAACTCAAACCTGAAAAACAGACAACTCTAGATCATTGTTAGTATTCTAAAAGTTTAATATTTTGTGTCTAGTAGTATCGAGGAGACTTCATGTCTGGATTTTAAAGAAGTCTAAACTTTCAATATTGATACCCACAATTGATAAAGAAGTCTAAACTTTTTAATATTGATTCACACGATTGGTAAAGAAGTCTAAACTTTTTAATATTAATTCACACGGTTGATAAAGAAAACTTTAAAATCTAAACGAGTGCTTACCTCGACTCGAACTATTTTCTGCGATTTTAGATTTAGCAGATTAACTTGTCGATTTTCATAACACACGGCAATCCTTTTAACAAAAAAGAAAAAGCACACGGCGATCCAAAAAACTAAGTATGTTGAAGAAAAAAAGATACTGATCACAATGCATTTGCTATTTTAATCTATATTAGTAACGGCAAGAGAGATCCATAAAAAAAACTAGAAGACTAAATTAATTAGTTATTTGATTGTTCTTTTCTAATATAAACTTTGATTTTACAAAGAGCACGTGTATAATTCGACGTTGACTTGGATGACAAGCATTTCCAAAATAGATAAATAAAAAAAGAAGTAAAGGTCATAGGAGCTACCACGTCATTAATCTTACGACGTCTAATTCAAATTCGCTCGTATAAACAGAACAATATATATATGTATACATATTATTTATTTATAACGTATACATTTGGATTTTTAGGCAAGGAGGAGAATTTTTTTGTAAGCTTCAATTTCTAACGTAATATTGTTGGCAAATTTGTCTTTTTCGGCAATAGTGATTACAGATGTAGCATGGGCTGTCACGCAATCTGATAATGGTCACACACAAATAAAGTATATTGTTAAGAAAAAGAAATAAAACCTAATCTTGGTGATTATCTCTAGCAAATTTATAATTTTTTTATTTTAAAAGTGAATTCTTTAGCAGGATTTTACCCTAATTTGACATAATGCTGATAATTAAGAAACACTTTAGAGTTATAAATTAGGAATGTTAATGATCGATTAAAGTCTTAATTAAATAGAGGTTAATGTGGAAGGAAAAAGGAATGTGAACACATGATAACAACATCAACAAAAACAGATCACGTGGACAGCTCTTAGGACTTCACTTTCAAACACAAGTCACTAAGAACGATACGCCCAAAAGAATACAGTCACATATTTGATAATTTTATAAGAAAACTTAAAGCACAAAACTTCCTTTTTTGTCTAATCAAATGTTCATTGAAAACGAAAAGAAGATAAGAAAGTTTACCATATGAAGATAGAAACAATTCATTATTATTATACCAAACAAAATCGGTTTAAAGGTTAAATGCATCTCCCCTGGTATATAGATAGCACAAATATTGATCATTGATCTTTTTAGTACTACGTCGACTACTATGAATCTATCTAATATCTCTTATCTTTTGCAATGCAAATATCTATCTTATTAAAAAAGTAGACACAATTCATTTCATGTGTGATATTTTAAATAATGTATTTTTCTTTTTGTTTACTATAGATCTACTAAATATTTTATTAAATATATATAATGAATTAAAATAAATTAATTTACTATAATTTCTCTTTCACATGAAAGATTCTCCAAAATATTAAACTTACTCGAACTTCTATATGTCGTTATAGTATGTTCTTCATTATGATGTATAGTTTATGCTTAAGAGTATTATATTCTGTTATTCATTTAATATAATCTTTAGTATGTTCTTTAATATAATGTATAGTCTACCCTTAAGAGTATTATATTCTCTTATTCATTTAATATAATTTTACTCTGATTTCTTTTTCACATTGACTATAAATATTAGTGGTGGACATTCAGTTATTCGATTCGATTTGGTTCGGTTAATTCGGTTCATAAATTTTGGAACCATATTGGAACTGAAAGGTTTTTGGTTCGGTTCGGATTCGGTTATAAGCAAAAAAGTCACCGTTTGGGTAAAAAATTTCGGGTAATTTTGAATATTTTTGGTTATTTATGGGTATTTTCAGGTATTTTTAAATATTTTGGGTAATTTTTAATATTCCGGTTCTTTTTAGTTACCCAAAAAATTTTGGTTCGGTTCTTTCCGTTCTCAAAAATTGGAAACCGTTCAGGTATTTTTTTTTCGGTTTTGGTTCGTTTTGATTATCGGTTTTTCAATTTGGTTTTTCGGTTCCGGTTAATTTGTCTATCCCTAATAAATATAATATATCTTATTAAAATTGAAGTACACAAATTTTTTCATGTGTGAATTTTTAAATTAAACATGTATTAGAAATTTTATTAAATGTATCTAATGAATATGAGTATCTTTAAATATGAATAACATTGGAATATTTCAATATCTTTTTTATATAACTATTACAAAATAAAATTTTTAATAGAAAATTTGTTTCAAAAATAAAAAATTTTATAAAGTGATAAAATTTATAATAACCTATAAAATTTATAAAATAATTTAAAAAACTATATAAATTTAAGTTTAGTAAAAAATCAATACTCTAACGGGTTTTATTTCACGATATTTGAGATACTATCCAAACTGAACTCAAATCCGAATACGTACGGGTGCTCAAAAAACGCAAAAAATCCAAAAATCTCAAACTTAAACTTGAACATGGGAGTCGAAATAATTGGGAAGTTAAAAAGTTTGAACTTGAACTCGAAACATGATATTTGAAATAACCAAAAATTCCGAATTCGATACTCGATAAATTAAATATAATCAATCATGTATTGAATACATAAAAATTAACAAAACACCCGCGCAGTTGCGCGGGTCAAATTCTAGTATTTCTTTAAAAGGGTTTAAGAAAATAAGATTCGAAAAAAGACATAAACAATTGCTCCTTTTGTTTCGTAAAAGGTGTGATTTGACATTTTCACACACGTTAAAAAAACTATTAAAAAGTTTTATATGCCAATCATTAATATTTTTTTAAAAAAATTCTCTCCATTTAATACATTAAAATAATAAGGTAAAAATCATAATTTCGTTTACAAATATGTATCGAAAATATAAAACAAAACAAAATTAAAATTTCAAAATGATATTTTTAAAAAAACAATGAGAATATGGAATTAATTAAGAAAAACGGGTCAAAGTCATGACTAATCTAATCTATGACCGTCTTGCGAGTGTTAAAGCACTTATGCTACCGTCAAGATGAATCACACGTGGCAGTTGTCGAGTGGATTAAAGCTGGCAAGATCAATAAGGTCGCGACTCGCATTAAATTATAATAATCCTTTAGTTGCACGCTGTAACCTTTCGGCGCGACTTAAGCCTTAGATTTATAGAAATGATAAATCAGTGGGTAAATTTGTTATTCACTGTATGAAATGTTTATTATTCTTTCTGATCCGTAAAAAAATGTCTCATATTTTTCATTCAGATTAAAATATTTTTTGAAATATATCATATATTTTTGTTTAATTTTTTTTTACTGTAAATCTTATTTATATTAAGCATAAATATTGTTAACGTTTACAAGGTGAGTCAAAAATGGTGGAAAATAAGAATAAATAGACCAGAAATGGTGATCTTGGATAGCTTGTTTGGTTAGCCCATCAGCACAGCAGTTAGCCTCCCTAGGAGCAAAAGTAAACTGCACCGCATTAAAAGACTCGGACCATACCTTAACCATAGTAGTATAGTGCTTGAGAACCAAGTTTGTTTGTCCTTGCATTAAAGTATTATAGACCGTGAGGTTGTCACCACAAAATTCCACCATGCGGTAGCCTAGCCCCCAAGTTGATTGAATCGTCCAAAGGAGTTCTGTGTATTCCGATTCTTCCACCGTATATCGATCTTGGTATTTGCCCATGCCACAATGAAGCACTTGTCCCGAGTCATTGCGCACTATCCATCCTAAAGCCGAAGGTGTGTCTCCTTTCTGATGTGACGCATCATAGTTGCACTTAACCCAACCGCGAGGGGGTGGAGTCCATGGGTCATTTCGTCTCCTGTTAGTACTAAATCCAGTAAAGGTACCCGATGTGTCGTCTGCTTGCGTTACCCATTCCCGAAAATCATTGAGTATACGAGTTGCAACTTCTATGCTTGATTGCATCCGTTTGCTAAAAAGAAGTTCATTTCGGGCCTTCCAGAGTCTCCATAAAGCATGACATACCATCGATTTAGTGGTACTACTCCCATTATGAGTAGGATCTGCGAGTAAAATCGAGCTTAATGTATCCCCCGGCTGGGCGTTAAACTCCATACCAATTCTCCGCCAAACAGAAATGGCGTACGGACACGTAAAGAACAGATGATCACTTGTTTCTATCACCGAGGAACAGCGAATACAATAGGGATCAACCAGAATATGGCGGCGGTTTAAGTTGGCGCCGATAGGCAAAATGTTGGAGCAAATTTTCCACATAAAGTGCTGAAGCTTTGGCGGCATCTTCAGTTTTCATAATGCTCGGCTAAGGTCCGACTGCGTCGAAAGCGGCGGTTGTGCTTCTGCGTTTGGGTCCTCTAGTGACTTCCGAAGCAAGTATCCAGTTTTGACCGAATAGTGTCCGTCTATTGTGTAAGCCCAAAAGAAGGAGTCAGGAGGCATGCACGGGTCCAAATAGATCATACGTATGAGTGCATGGTCTTTGGGTTCGATATGCAAGTGAACTGCATCATCATCCCAATCCTTCGTGTGAGTATTGATGAGGAAATTGACTCGAGTAGTTGGGTCAATATGAGGAAGCAAGTGTGGTGCCCGTGGAGGTCTCGTGGATAACTAATGATCCATTCCCATCTGCGTAAGGTGACTATTCCCAATGGAAATACAACTCCCTTGTTTGAGGAGTTCGCTTCCAAAGAGTAAGGAGCGCCACCCATAAGATGCTCCGCTACATATTTCTGCATTCAGGAAGTGACCATTCTTGAAATATCGTTGCTTTAAGACCTTGAAGATTAAACTGTGTGGGGGCCTCATTATTTTCCAGACTTGATTTGCGAGCAACGTTTGATTGAATCCATGGAGGTCACGGAAGCCTAAGCCACCACTTTGTTTAGATGTCGTTAGTTTAGACCATGAAACCCACGACATCTTACGCTTTTCTTGAGTAGAACCCCACCAAAATTTGCTTAACAGGCTATTTAGCTCATCACAAAGCTCACCCGGTAGTTTAAAGCAATTCGTGGAGTATATAGGCATTGCTAGAGCGATACTCTTGATCAAGGTTTCTTTCCCTGCAACAGAGAGCAACCAATTCTGCCATCCATGAAGTCGATGCATCACTTTATCCTTGATAGACCTAAAATCTCAATCTTTTTCCTTCCGAATTGCTCCGGTAAACCTAGATATTTGCCCCCACCACCGATATTGGGGATATCGAGTATTTGTTGGATAGCCTGGCGAGTATGTTCATAGACCTTTGTACCGAAGGTGATTGTAGACTTCTTAAGATTAATGACTTGACCAGAAAATTGAGCATATTGGTTGAAGATCTGTGAAAGAGTTCGGGTACTCCAGACATCCGCTCGAGCAAAGAATAATGAGTCATCTGCAAACATAAGATGAGTAAGCTCAGGGCCCTGTCAGCTTAATCGGATCCCATGGAGACGACCATCGCTTGAAGCTTGATGCAGAAGACAACTTAGAACATCCGAACAAAGCATAAACAGGTATGGTGACAGTGGGTCGCCTTGCCGAAGGCCCCGTTGCGGGAGGAAATTGCCATACGGGCTTCCATTAATAAGGACTGAGAAACAAACACTACGGGCACATGTCATTATCCATAGGATCCATTGCTCGTTGAGTCCTTTTCGTCTCAAGACACTTTCCAAGAAGTTCCATTCTAACCTGTCATAGGCGTTGCTAATGTCCGTCTTGACTGCCATATAAGTCGTATTAAAAGGTTGTCTAGATTTAAGTGCATGGAAAACTTCGTGAGCCAATATGACATTATCAGTAATATAACGTCCCGACATAAAGGCAGCCTGATTATCATGAACAAGTTGTGGGAGAACATATTTGAGTCGGGTTACCAGAATTTTGGACACCACTTTGTAGATCACAGTACAAAGGCTGATAGGCCGAAATTCCTTCATAGTCTGTGGATTTGTAAGCTTCGGGATCAGACATATGTTCGTATGGTTTAGTGTGTGGTCGAGCGTACCGGTGCGGAAAAAACCTTGAACCTCTCTGACAATGTCCGGGCCGACTATCTCCCAGCATTCTTTGTAGAAAGACGATGTGAACCCGTCGGAGCCAAGGGCTTTAAACGAGCCGATCGTCATCAACGCAGACTCAACCTCAACCAGCGTAACCTCTTTCATAAGCTCTATATTCATCTCATCAGTGACAACACGCGGAATACACTGAAGTATAGTCTCATGTTGAGCAGGGTGTGAGGTAGCGAAAAGATGTGTGAAATATCGTGTCGCCTCACGAGCTATCTCCTCATTGCCTTTCATGACATGTCCATCATCATCATGGTTGAACGTGATGCGATTTTTGGCCCGTCTATTCTTGGTTGTGGCGTGAAAGAAACGGGTGTTACGGTCACCGTATCGGAGCCAATTAGAGCGATATTTTCTGATACCATATCTCCTCTGCTTTATAAGCTTGATAGAGCTCCGCTTTAAGTGATCTCACCCTCGATGTTGGTATATGTGACGGTCTTGTCATGGCGTCAATTTGATGTCGTAAGTCTTGGATCCGACATTGTGAATTCATGTGCTTTGTACGCTTCCAATAGGAGATATGAGATCGACAGTTGCGGATGCGAGTGGATATGCATCGTGTCCTCTGTCTCGTCCAACCTTTAGATACATGGTGATTAAAATCAGATTCGCCACAAAGCCGGTGGTCAAATTTGAACTGTCGCGGACCACAGTCTATTTTGTCACGCATCTTGATAATCACCGGTCTATGATCGGACTCCATTGTGTCCAAAAACTCGACTTCCGAAAGCGGATACATAGCTCGCCATTCCTTATTAGCCATAACCCGATCCAAACAACACTGGACCGTAAAGTTTCGTCGCTTCCCGACCCATGAGTATTTGTCCCCGATAGAAGCTAAGTCCGTTATACCACAAATATCAACCATAGTTTGAAAATCTTTCAAGCTCCACTCTTCTCTCGCGCAGCCCTCAATTTTTTCGGACTGAGTTAATATCTCATTAAAGTCACCACATAAGATCCATGGACCTTGTCTTTTTACAGAGATGCGTTGGATTTGTTCCCAAAGTATGTACCTTAGTTTGCGATTAGGATTGCCATAAACAAACGAGAAGTAAAAAAGAAAGACCATCTTTATTAATTTGACAATCTAACAACCGAACAAACATTGAAACAAAGGAAACTGAAACCGATGAGTTCCAAAGCAAAGGTAATCCCCCACCCCCCTAACAGCAGAAATACATCGTACATAATCATAACCAACTTGTGTAGCAACATCCCTAACAACATCATCGGAGTTTTTCGTCTCGATGAGAAAGAGTATGTCCGGAGAAAAGATTTTCTTCAATTCCTTTAGGAGTCGAACTACTGGGTACCCTTTTACACCCCGGTAGTTCCAAAACATTATATTCATTCCACCTCCAGTGGCTTCTGGCCCACTGTACCATCACCGTTTTATTGTTGTTGGTTGTCATCTCCAAACTGGCCACTAGAAGTACTCGCTCTTGGATTGTACCAGCTACAAACCTCCCGTGCCTCCGCATGAGAGCGTCTTCGTTTCATAAAACTCTCATGTAGATCATCTGCTTGAAAGACTTATCGTAAATACCAGTAAGCAGAAGGTATAACATCAACTGGAGAGTGTACCTTTCTTTCCTTAGATGTGGAGGCATTGGCATCATCACGTTCTCCAGTGCCTTGTGGCTCTGCCTCTGTATCAGGATGAAACTCCTGGAAAGGAGAAGCCTGTGGTGAGTGATCATCATTGGCATCATCATCATTGTCATCATCACTAGGCGCCAGAGGGGGTGCATCATTCACTGGACACTTCGAGGAATCGTGAGAGAGCATTCCGCAAGTTCTGCAGAAGTTACGAACCTTCTCGTAATGGAGATGTAGAGTGACTATATCATCACCAAACTGGAATACTCGGCGGGTCTTTAATGCTTCCTCAACGTTCCAACAGACACGAACCCGAACGTAGTTGGCCAAGTGCGCACCAGCACCATCAAAGTCTGTCTCCATATAGTCTCCCACTTCTGCTCCAAGATGCAGGACCATCGCCAGGGTCAAGAACTGTAGCGGGATCTCTTTGATTTGGACCCATAGCGGAATGAATTTGAGGAATTCATCAGTAAAATCATGGGTCCATCTCTCCATCATACAGAGCCACTCATTGAAAGACCAGGGTCCGCGTCTCATCACTGACAACATCGTATCTTCAGATTCGAAAACAAATTGAAGTTTGCGATCCTCAATGATCCTCCCAGTCACTTCTCCATGAACACGCCACATCCTGGGCAGCGCCATCAACATCGCTCGTAGTGGCTGCTTCCTAGGATTGACCGACTTCACTATTAGACTAAAGCGATTGGAATCAACCGCTTCCTCCACCAGCCGCAAAGGAACCGTCACGACAGGATTAGAGGCGCCTAAGCTGATATTCTTCATCTTTGTGCGAATCTTCTCAGACATAATCAGAAAGAAGAGAGGAAAGTGAATCGAATTTTTGTAACTCTGAATCACAAGACCAACATCTCTCATAAATAGGGTTCGAGATTGAGCAGTTACAGAAGTTGAAGCCGCTTCTTGGGGAAAAATGGCCGATCAAGAATCAACTGCCATGCCGAAATCATCGCAAAACACAACCGCCGATGGGCAGTTTCCTCCGATCTCTGAAGAGATTAACCAGGTTTCGATAAGAAACCAAAATCGCCAAACAAATCGCCTCATGTTTTAACAAAGGTTATGTTATGTATATATTCTATATATTTTTGTTTAATATGCAGTTAATTAAATTAAATGTAAATAATTTATATTGATTATTCAACTGGATAAAAAAAATTTTAATGTACAAAAATACATTGGAGACACATATATATAATTTTCCATAAATAAAAGAAAATTTCACACTGACGAAAAATTTGTTGATTTTTTTTTGCTTTTTTTTTGACAACGGTAAATTCGTTGATTAAACATAGTGTTTATTTACATGAGTGAAATTTGAAAGGAAAACATAATTAATCTCTCCAGGACGGGATCAGATCAGGTAAGATATTCGTCTTTGGCGAACCAATCCCTCCCAACGTAGTTCGAACTCGTGACCTCTTCTTTTAATAGATAGACTTTTACCACTGAACCAACACTTCGTTAGTCCTACCATAATATTTTAATATTTGTTTTGACATCTTTGCGATATTTTAATACAGTCTTACAAATAATACTAGTATTTTTTCATATTACTAGCGTTAGTGAATGTGCACTATATATATTTAGGGGGTGCTATTATTCTTTCCATCAAAATTCATTTACTAAGTTTTTGGTCACATATTCTCCGCTAGGAAGTTAAAACAACCATGCTTTTATGGGTAAGAAAAGGATTCCTAAATCTTGCTTTTTTGGTTAAATCATCCGTAACAACATTAAGAGTGCGAAAAATATAAAAGATATTAAAAAACGAAAACACACTTTTAAAGAATTTTAAATTTTTCAAGTTTTGTAGCAAAAGCAGACCATTCCTATGAATTAAAAACCATTGAGATTAAATGCATGCAATATGTTGAAGAAGAAATCTCCACTTGGGATAAGGATATTAAGCTCTCCATTGCCCACAACAAAGCCTCAAGCTCCACATGTAGAGGAGACAAATTTGCATGTGCACTCTTGAACTCGAAGATTTGGCGCCGGTCTCGCTCTACAACCGCCCATTCGCAGCCACTAGTTGTGCTTCTGCACACCAAGACCCATCGATCTGGCAGACTCTCCCACCCATGTCGAGGTGAATCGGCACGGACAATCTGATCATCGTCTCCTGAGCCACTCCCATGTCACCGTTCGTTGTCTCGTTAGCTTGGCTCAATAATGATGCTTCATGGGATGCATGGTCCAAGATATTCTAGGCCAACTCCCGAGTATTCTCAAAGACCACTCTATTACTCGCTTTTCATAAAAAACCATAAAGTCTATGAAAATACGCGCATTGCCTCCTCATATTATCCTACTTATTTGGCACCCCATAATAGGTAGGAGAAATTTTCATAAAGTGATTGTCGGGGAAATAGGGACGGGGAGAAGGGAAGGGAGCTAAAGCTCATATTTATCATGCTGGAGGGCATTCAAAATGTAGATGATTGATAGGTTTTTCACCTGCTCCGCAAATAGGAAAATTTTTGTCCATACTAATGTGTCTTTAAGATATTTGTTGACATGTTGCTAGACATCCAAATAAATTTTGCCACACAAAATGTTTGATTTTTCATGTAGTTTTTAATTTTTATACTTGTGCAAAAAGTGAATTCACTGAGGGTCTCTGAACAGGAGAGCCACAAGCACGCCATGATAATTCTCTCGTGGCCCAATATCCTGATATGACGATATTATTGCTTGATGAAATTAAGAACCAACTATACTCGTCTCTCTTGAATGATTTTGGGTCGCATTTGTAGAATACAATCAATATTATCCTGAGTAGAGCGCCTGCAATAGGGCACCCTTCCATTGATGCGATGCATGATCAATAAGGGCGTTTACATAAAAATGATCATCTTTCCCAACAATCAGACCCTTAGGTGGTTTGGCTGGATTATCAAGGATCCAAGGTTATTCAATATTATATTTTAATGTATTTTGATTTATTTCAAATTCAGAATGAAATAGACATGAGATAGGGATCAAATGTATTAAATTTTATGATATGCAAACTAGAATCTGATTTAAAGCTATGAGTTTTTTTTATATTCATCGATAAATAACGATGTGTTGGTTCAACGGTAAAAACCTCTCTATTAAAAGAAAAGATCACATATTCGAACTGTGTTGGGAAGTATTGTGTAACACCCTCATCCGCCCATCCTGTGCCCCGATGCCTCTTCCCGGCCCCGCAGGCCCACCCTGTCTGACGGACGAGACCGCTACCTCGATGAGAACTTTAAAGTTATGATTTATTGTCTTTGCAATCACCAAACAATCTTTCCCCATGCTTTGTCCTCACTCGCGAAATTTCGCAAATCACTTCTCGAAAGGTCATCCATCCCAATATTGCTCCAGCACAAGCACACTTAAATCTAAAGTTCTATCAGAAAGAATGACTGAAAAGATAAGTGCACTTTGGTGATGTAAGTAGCCAAATCAATTCTTTTAAGCTCTCTACACAACCACTTTATCGCCATAAACCGGGATCTCACACTCACCCTCACTTACAGAACGCAACACCCCGTCCGCACATCTCGTGTACTCCGGTGCCTCTTCTCGGGCCCGCAGGCCCACCCTGTCTGACAGACGAGACCGCTACATCGGGGGAGCTTTAGAGTCACATGATTTAAATCCCCGAAGTCACCACGTGATCTTTCCTCGTGCTTTGTCCTCACTCGCACTATTCCGCGAATCACTTTCCGGATGGTTATACATCATAGTATTGCTCAAAAACAAACACGCTTTACTGTGGAGTTCTATCAAGATCAGTGACCGAAAAATAAGTGTACTCTAGTGACATAGGTAGCAAAATCAATTTTTTAAGCTCTCCTCACAATCACTTTGTCTCCATAAATCGGAGCATCAGGAAGTGATTCGCCAAAAGCGATATCACCTGGTTTGACATTGTCCTAATGGGATTAAAAACTCACGAACCCTAAACATCAAGTTGTCCAAAAAAAATTATTATCATATAAAAAGTCTAATATATTTGAAAACGTAAACAAAAGATATTCATATCCAAAATATCAAAGCGAGTTCTTGTCTTGCATCTAGGATAATTATTTGAGAAATTACATCAACTAAAGAACAAGTAATTAAGGGGGTGGTATTCGATTCCAACTTTCAATGTATTTTAATGTAATTGTATTTGATAGTATTTTAATGTAGTTTATTGAATTCTCTACATTACATGATTGATTTTTGTAGAATTGCTTGTATTGTGTTTTGATGGAATTTTGATTTGCGTGTATTGTGTTTTGATGAGAAAATAATAACTGCATTGTTTGGATGAGAAACTGTCAAATAAGCTATGACAGATCCTTCTCGACCTGCTACTGGATCCTTCACAATATCAATAAAATGAACACAAAGAATTAAACGAAGAATTAGAAACTGTCTAATTCTGAAGGTGGAACATTATAAGTCGTTGATTTACGCCATCGACGATGAGTAAAATTATATAGACGAAGAATCAAACCTTTTTTTTTTTCTGAAATCATGTTCTTCTCCAAACGGTAGATTGATCTAAGAGGCGTCAATTAGAAAACATAGAAATTGTGGGTGTATTTTGTTTGTTTATATCTTCTGTACAAATACATCAAATCCTGAACAAAAAAGCTGGTATTTGTTTTACTCATAATTTTGATTACAAAACACGTTAAAATCCATTTTAACTGACATTCTCTAATATCACGTAGATATTGAATAACAGGTGATTCTATTGTATTTTGATTTACATCATTAAATTACATGATCCAATAACAACGACTTTTAATGTATTTTAGTGGATTACATGATTGAATAACATTGTATTTGATTTTGATTTTAAAATACAATCAATTACAACAAATTACACAATCCGATACCCTCTCCTAAGTATCTAACGCCTACTTTTTAATATTAAATTTCTAATCCCTTGTGATTATCTTTTCGCCCCAATTTTGTTTTTTTATTTATTTTTTGTTAAGATAAGAAGTCCAAAAATATAATTATATCCTTTTATTATATTTTTTATGTGAAACCAAAAACTTAATTAATAGTTTTTTTTAGGTTAAACCTCACATTCACCTTAATTATTTTATGTTCTTTGGAGGCTCTACAAAATATTTTATTTCATAAGCGTTTTCAAACAATTTCTTCTCTTTGTTATTCAGTTTCGAACTCATATATTTTTTTTGTATATTATTGAGTACTTAGATATTTTATGACAATTTCAATTTTTTCGATTATCCAAAATATTTGGGTTCGATTTCGACTTTTACATTTTAAAAACTGAAACCCTTGGATATTTCATAAGTTCGGTTCGATTTCAAATCGCTTTTTCGGTTCTATTTGTTCGTTACGTTAATATGTTCATTCTTTGTGTTTTTTTTTTGTTGTTAATGTTAATTCTTTGCGTTAACAAATATATAATATACTATTAGAAAATTCATAGAATACAATGCATACACGTTTCTCTGATATTTATCCAAATTTATACCGCATATATAACGAAGGTGACAAAAAAGCTAAAACCGATAGATAATCTTTCAATTTTCAATCGTCGGTCCATTTTTCTATAAAGAATAGTTCACTGTTAATCCGGAATAGTAGTGTCGTTATTGTAACTGTAATTGTAATTTCATTATAAGATTTAATAAAAAGAGTAAAATATTTCTAAAAATAGAGGCCTAAACATATGCTTTGGAATGCCACTCATTCACATGTCTAACAAAAACGAACGAATAATATTTTCTCAAAGAGATTTTTTTTTTTGGTCAACGACTCAACGCCCACCACATAAGTTATTAAAATAATGAAGTAATAAAATTTTTAATAGCAGTAGTTTGAAAGTTAATTAATAATAGTAAATTGAGGGTTTATGTTAAAAAAAATACAAGTCCCACGTGCAAATGACACGTGATCCATGACCCTAGATTACTTTTTTAGACAGCTTTCTCGTATTCCTAATGTCTCTGTTCAGTTATTCAGATAAACATACATCCTCTTTCCAGTACAGTTCTATCCTATATATATTCCGAAAACTTAAAAAGTAAATTATTCCTTTTCTTTTTTTAATAATTAAGTAATTATATTCTTTGGAAAAAGTATTATACACTTGTGAAAGAAAATATTATATTCTTTATTTGATGGAAAATGCGTATAAGGGTTTGATATGTCCTCCAACACATGTGGCCTAGGATAATTTTTTGCTGAGTTCAAGTTTTTTAGTAGAGTGGTTATAATCATTTAAATGTTTTTTTTTTGCATAACAGAAAATTCGAAAGAGGCTGATAATAGGAAAAGTTGTTTTAGCTAAAAGGAATTCTATTTTATTTTTCGACCTAAAAGGAATTTGATACATATGAAGGAAAATAAAATTTTATTTGTAATAAATGGTTGGACGAAATTCACATTTTATCAACAAGATCAAAATATTTTTGAGAATTAGTTGATGCTTGCGGAAACCGTGTAGTTTAATAAATCAAAAATTATATACAAAGTGATGAAAATGAAAATAAATGTTTTATAGAAAATAATGTTTTCTTCTTAATTTTACTTGTATAGAAAATGAAAAGAAATGTGATTGAGAAGTACATTTGTAGGAAACTTTTTTTTTCATACATGAAAATTTCACTACAAAGCAAATTTAACTTCCTTTAAGCAGTTGACAAAAAAAAACTTCCATTAAGCAAATGAAAAAAATATACAAGTAAATAAAAGTAGTAAAACTTCCTTTGATATAATTTTTAATGTAAAAAAATGCAGTAAAACTTTTAGAACATTTATTTACACTGAACACAACAAAACAAAAATAGAAAACAGTTTTGAGTTTTTAATAAGTTACTTCGAGACTAAAATATTTCCTTTTACGAAAATCTTATCTGAATCTGTTGGACGTCATGGAGAAAGAAGAAAAAAAAAACCTCTAAAATAATAATTTAAATTAATTAATACATTTTATTAAACTTTAACCCAAGGGAGAAAAAAAAGTAAACACAAAAAAGGAAAAAAAAAAGAGAGGAGAGAGAACGTTTGAATTCGACATCTAAAGATTATAACTTTAATCCCTAAAAGGATTCATACGCTTCACTCCGATTCGTAGAGAGTTTCCAAGAAAACCATATAAACTCATAACCAACCTATAAATTTTATCATCTTTTTTTCCTTTTTTCTCTTTCGTGAATCCAATCCGTAAGTATTAATTAATTTTATAAATTTTTCTTCTTTGTTCCTTTTAAAGATTCTTCTTTTTTTCTTTTTACATTTTCTTCTTCCTCTTCTTCTCCGTCATGTTCAGATCGAGATCAGTTTGATTTTTTTCTGGGTTTTTTTTTCTCGTTTTGATTGAAATTGGGTTTTCAATTTGGAATCTGGAGATCCAAAGTCTTCAAAACTTGCGATTTCTTTTGGCGATTTGGTTTGCAATTTCCATAAATCTGACATTTTTTTTTGGTGGTTGAATCGGTGATTGATTCTAAACTCATTTCTTCATCGTGATTTGGATTGATGATCTATTGAGAAATGAGAATACTTTGAGTCTGTCTCGTTGATTTTGCGATTTCTCAGATATTCTCTCTCTCTGTTTCTTTCTGGGTTCGTGTTGTTTTTGATTGAATCTGATTTTTTTTTGAAACATCTGAATCCTTACGGTGAAGAGACATGGTGGAAGATCGGACATATCTGCTATCAAGGGTTTTCTCAAGTTCTCGTCTTTCAGAATCCAAGTGGCCTTACATGTTTCCTGAAGGAGGAGAAGATTCCTCTGAATCTAAGCTCAACAATGGTAAGAGGGCTTTGGTTGATGATGATGATGATGGTGTTGAGATCAGACAAAGCAAATCTCTCAGATTGATGGGACTTTCAATCCATGGAAACAATTCATCCAATGATGTTAGTGAAGAACAACAAGAATCTGATTCTAACAACAATGGTGATGATGGAAGTTCACTTATCAATGATATTGGCAGGGACAATTCGATAAGCTGTTTGATCCGTTGCTCGAGGTCTGATTACGGTTCAATTGCTTCTTTAAACCGGAGTTTTCGATCTCTGGTAAAGTCTGGAGAGATTTATAGACTCAGGAGGCAGAACCAGATTGTTGAACATTGGGTTTACTTCTCTTGTCAGCTCTTGGAATGGGTTGCTTTCAATCCTGTTGAAAGAAGATGGATGAATCTTCCAACAATGCCTTCAGGTGTTACATTCATGTGTGCCGATAAAGAATCGCTTGCTGTTGGTACTGATTTGCTTGTTTTAGGCAAGGATGACTATTCTTCTCATGTGGTTTACAGATACAGTCTCTTGACTAACTCGTGGTATCCGGGTGTGAGGATGAATTCGCCGAGGTGTTTGTTTGGCTCAGCAAGTCTAGGAGAGATTGCAATCTTTGCTGGTGGTTGTGATTCTCTTAACAAAATCAGCGATTGTGCTGAGATGTATAACTCCGAGCTTCAGAGTTGGACTACACTTCCAAAGATGAACAAACCGAGGAAGATGTCTTCAGGTGTTTTTATGGATGGGAAGTTCTATGTGATTGGAGGAATCGGTGGAAAGGACTCAAAGGTTCTTACTTGCGGTGAAGAGTTCGATTTAGAGACGAAGAAATGGACTGAGATCCCGAATATGTCGCCTCCAAGGAGCCGGGAAATGCCTGCATCATCAGAGGCACCACCTCTTGTTGCGGTTGTTAATAATCAGCTTTATGCAGCGGATCATGCTGATATGGAAGTGAGGAAGTATGATAAGGAGACAAGGAAATGGTTTACCTTAGGGAGATTGCCTGAGAGAGCTGACTCGGTTAACGGTTGGGGATTAGCGTTTAGAGCTTGCGGTGAGCGGTTAATAGTGATTGGTGGACCTAAGAATTCAGGTGGAGGATACATTGAGCTGAATTCTTGGATACCATCAAGCGACCGAAGTCCGCCTCTATGGACATTGCTCGACAGGAAACATTCATCGAATTTCGTTTACAATTGCGCGGTGATGGGTTGCTGATAAAGGATTTCAACAACAATTTCAAAGGATTTTTTTTGGCGAATTGATATCAAGATTCTTGCTTCTAGGAAGGTTTAAAGTTGCAGTCTTTTTCTTATTTATTTGGTTATTAAAAAAAAAAGAAATTCTTCAATTCAATTGGATACAATCTATCTTGGTGGTATTGTTAGGTTCTTTGAAAAGAACAGAAACATGTTTTATAATAAGTTTTGTCACTTCTGTTAATCTTTTGCTTGCTAAGTAATAATACTCTTTTAATCTTTTCAGTTTTTGTATTTTTGTTGGTTATAAGTTTTGGTACATTTTTTTTTCATTCCTCGAATAAATGTTGCAATAAATAAAAGATAGTTTTAAACATGAATATGATAGTTTGGCTATGGTTTCGGAGTGTAGTTTTCTATCATTTTCTTTTAGATCTATCAAGAAGCTAATACAATTTATAGGGATATGCTTTACCATAACAGTCTAAGTCATAAAGGAAAATGGTAGAAATAGATACATGTTCAAATCCACTCATCTTTACTTACTTTAAATGATGTTTTAGAGGTATTTTTGCTCAATTTAAATGATGTTTTTAACTTTCTTTGCAAAAATATATTTTTTTGCTCAACTTAAATGATGTTTTTAACTTTCTATGCAAGAATAGCAAATATGACCTAAAACATTTGATCAATATGAAAATAACCCATAAAATATCAACATTTTAAAACTAACTCTTTCACTCTTTTTCATCTTTTTGTTTTTCAACTATTTACAAAAATGCCATTAATGAAACACAAAGCAGATTGCAGAGCTGTCTGCTTTAGCACTCAAAAAAACAGTCTGCTTTTAAAATGAAGTTACAAAGCAGACTGCATAACCGTCTGCTTTGATTGGTAAAGTGACGGCTAAGCAGTCTGCTTTAGAAGATAAAATTATAAAGCAGACTGCAACGCCGTCTGCTTTAGTGTCAAAATTGATAGCGTTGCAGTCTGCTTTGTAAATTTATCTTCCAAAGCAGACTGCAACACCGCAACTCTGAGTGCTGAAGTAGACGCCACTGCAGTCTGCTTTGTAAATTCATCTTTTCAAGCAGACTGCAGCATCGTCTGCTTTAGCACTCAGAGTTGCGGCGCTGCAGTCTGCTTTAGAAGATAAATTTACAAAGTAGACGACACTGCAGTCTGCTTTAGAAAATAAAATTACAAAGCAGATTGTAGAGTCGTATCCTTTAGCATCAGAAGCAGACGACGCTGCAGTCTGCTTTAGAAAATAAAATTACGACGCAGACTGTAGCGCTGTCTGCTTTAGCACCTGAAGCAGCCGGCGCTGCAATCTGCTTTAGAAAATGAAATCACGAAGCAGACTGTAGCGCCGT
The DNA here is from genome assembly GCA_900406275.1 of Anastatica hierochuntica. Lineage (NCBI taxonomy): Eukaryota > Viridiplantae > Streptophyta > Magnoliopsida > Brassicales > Brassicaceae > Anastatica > Anastatica hierochuntica. Next base: position 29,747 of record OVAN01003056.1, read on the forward strand.
TTGCTTTAGCGTCTGAAGCAGACGGCGCTGCAGTCTGCTTTAGAAAATGAAATCACGAAGCAGACTGCGGGATCGTCTGCTTTGGGTGCTAGAATAGACGACCATATAGTCTTCTTCAGAATATAACATTACAAAGCAGACTGCATCGTCGTCTGCTTTAGCACACAAGACGACGATGCGGTATGCTTTGTTATTTTAGTATTAAAGTATACAACATAAAAATCTTCAAAATATGCTTTGTGTATTTTACAAAATGATATAAATTGAGTTGATTAACAACAATACTTGCAAATTAAAATATTAAAATTTTGAAAATTTCAAAATTTCAAAATAAAAAAATTATCGCAAACTATAAAAAATTAATAAAGCAAAATTTATTATAAAATTAATAACTAATATAAAATATATAAATAAGAAAGTTTTAAAAAAATATTTTATCCTGTTAAAATTGAGATTTGAGAATTTTAAAAGAATAAAAAATATTTTTTTAAATAATAAAAATAATATTTGATGTTTTTACATTGTTACCTAAGATAAATCTAAAGAGGTTTATGTATATAACAATATAAAATCATTATTTTATGTTTGGATTTATTTTTAAATTTTAATATCTTTCTTACATATTGAAGTGATTTTTTTAATTTTTCACTAATATTAATTCATAATATCTCAAATATTTTAATACTATTTTTAAGTTTAAAAAATGGAATAAGATTTTTTGGAAAAGTTTTAATTATATTTTTAAGTTTTTAGAANGAATAAGATTTTTTGGAAAAGTTTTAATTATATTTTTAAGTTTTTAGAAAATATCTGTGTATTTATTTACATAAATGTTGAATAATAATTTTTTATAGATAAATTATATAATTAATAATAAAATTAATTTTTAATGATAA
>OVAN01003057.1:0-30630 GCA_900406275.1 Anastatica hierochuntica
ATACAACATATTCACTCACAAACTTAAAAAACTTTTTAATCACGAGACATTTCAAATCTTGCCCATATGTGTTTGACTAGATCTGCTTGCAAGGCGTGATGCACACTTGAATTACGCAATTCGGATCTAGCACGAACATGATTTGCAAATGCAGGTAGCACCTCAGTCGAGAATGGTTGTGTTGTACATGATTATTATGGGGATCCATTTCCACTAAAACAGAGATAAAAACAAAGGCTAATAGAGAAATTATAGTAGAAAAAGATGGATTTTNGTGTCCAAATGAAATGAAACCAGTGTCTATTTATAGAGTATGAAAAATGATAATTTTTTTATATAAATTTTATATTTTAATATATTAAATTATTATAAAATAATTGAGTATAAATAATTGAGACAAAAAAAAAATTCAGACTGTCCAATACAAAATATACACGTAACCTTTACTTTCTTTATCAACACCGTTGATAAAATTCAACAATGTTTTTGCCATCTCATCAATTTCTTGCCACGTGACTTATTAAAACAACCATTGTACTCTTTTTTTTCTTTTTCAACAGTTGTTAAAACAACCATTAACATCATGCTACTATATATAAAAATATATTTATTAGTATGTTTAGGTATTATTATATGCATACAGTGAGTCTATCAAACACACAAACTTCTTTGCCCAATTTACTGTACATTTCTAAAAAGCATTTCCTAATTGTTATGATGGTGGCACATTACGATCCTATCCTATGTATGTTGATAACAATTATTGCTTGAACCTTGTTATAAAATAATAAAAAGGTGATAGTTATCAGTAATATTTAAGAATTCGATATGATAGTTAATACATTTTACCAAAAGATGATAAACAGATTGTTAAAACAATAGACAGATTTAAAAACATACTGCACTCATTGTTAGTTGAGAAAATTGGAGAGTGAAGAAGAACAAGAATCGAAATGAGTCTCTGATTGATTTCAAAAATGTTTGTTACACACTTATACACAAGAACAAAACAGAACCGGTTTAATGCTAACGGCCCGATTTATCACTAGCGGCCCGATTTAGCAAAATCAGAACCAGTTTAGTCCAATAGTCCTCCTCAAGATGGCAAATATAGAGAAGTTAAAGCCATCTTGCCAATGAGATTGTGAAACAAAGCAGGAAATAGAGGGTTAGTGAAGACATCCGCAAGCTGTTGATCAATTTTAACATGTAATGTCTTGATCAAACCATCCATAATACGGTCTCGAACCGAGTGACAATCCAGTTCGACATGTTTAGTTCTTTCATGAAAAATTGGATTGTTAGCAATGTGAATGACCGCTTGAGAATCACAGTAGAAAGCAACCGGTTTAGTCTGTGGAATCTGCAGCTCCTTGAGAAGATTTACAAGCCAAATGTCTTCTTTTAAAGCAAAAGTCATTGCTCTATACTCAGATTCTGCAAAAGACATGGAAACAGTTTGTTGTTTCTTTGACTTCCAAGAAATCAAAGACCTTCCCAAGAAAATACAGAAGCCTGAAGTAGATCTCCTTGTATCAGGGCAAGAGGCTCAGTCTGCATTCGTAAATGCATGAAGAACAAGATCTGAAGAAGCAGAATAGAAGACACCCTTGCCAATAGTGCCTTTAAGATAATGAAGCACTTTGTAAGCAGCTTGGAGATGAGAATTCTTTGGAGATCCAGCATACTGACAGAGTTTATTAACTGCAAATGTGATGTCAGGTCGTGTAATTGTCAAATACATCAGCTTGCCCACTAGTTTCCTATAGATCATAGGATCATCAAGAACAGGTTCTTCACTGTCTTGACAAAGTTTGATACTCGGATCCATAGGAATTGTAGAGGGTTTACTAGCAAGAAGTCCAACTTCTTCTAGCAGTTCCAATGTGTATTTTCTTTGACAAACAATAATCCCTGTCTTGGATCTAGCAATTTCAAGACCAAGAAAATATCTCAATTCACCAAGATCTCTTAGCTTAAAGAATTGTTGAAGATCCTGTTTAAGTGTAGCCACTACATCATCATCATCATCACTTGCAATGATAATACCATCCACATAGACAAAGACATCTATGAATCTCCCTTCAACATGCTTAAGAAACAAAGTGTGATCCACCTGAGATTGTTTAAATCCAAAAGAAGTCAAAGTTGTACGAAATTTCATGAACCATTGTCTTGAGGCTTGTTTCAATCCATACAAAGACTTCTTCAACAAACATACCACATTAGGTGGTAATACTTCTCCCTGTTTAGGTGTATAACCAGGAGGTAGAGTCATATAAATTTCCTCATCCAAATCACCATTGAGAAATGCATTAGAAACATCCAATTGATGCAAGCTCCAATTCTTAGCTGCTGAAACTGCCAAGAGAGTTTTGACAGTATTCATTTTTGCCACAGGAGAAAATGTTTCCACATAATCAATACCTTCCTCCTGTGTGTATCTTTTGGCTACCAAACGAGCTTTGTATCTCTCTAAGGATCCATCAGAATTCAGTTTCACTTTATACACCCACTTGCATCCAATAGCATGTTTATCAGGAGGAAGAGAACAGATAGACCAAGTCTGAGTACTTTCTAAAGCCTTAAGCTCTTCATTCATAGCCTAAAGCCAAACATCAAACTTATTTGCTTGACCAAAAGTTCTTGGTTCAGGATGCTGAGAAACAGAGCAAATGTAGGCCTTGTACTCAGTAGAAAGTTTCTCATAAGACATATATGCTGCAAGAGGATAGGGAATATCTGTCTCTGTCACATCACACAAATAATCAGCCAAGTAAGCAGGTTGCTTTTTAACTCTTTTACTGATAGAAGGATCCAAAGAAGGACCAGGATCCTTATTATGCACAGAATTATCAATGTCTGCAACTTTGTCAGGAGCCAAAGAAAAACTTTCTTGAATAAAATCAGGGAAAAGACATGCTTCTTCATCACCAAAATGAAATATATCTTCATAGAATACCACATTTCTAGAAATATGAATGGAATTTGATTATAGATCCATCACTTTATATCCTTTGTATCCTGTAAGATATCCTAAAAAGATACAAGCTTTAGATTTAGGCAGAAACTTGTGTCTTTGTTTAGAAGAATTGGAACAATAGCAGAGGCATCAAAAAGCTCGAAAAGATTTGTAATCTGGTAGCTTGCCATTGAGCAGTTGAAAAGGAGATTTGTTTTTCAACAGTGGAGAAGACAATCTGTTGATCAGAAAAAACTGAAGTCAAAACACAATCTCCCCAGAAGTAGCTTTGCTTGAAACATCAAAGATCTTGCAACATTCAGGATATGTTGATGTTTTCTTTCAACCACTGAGTTCTGTTCAGGTGTTTTTGGACAAGAGTGATAAGATAATATCCCTTTTGTCTTATATAATTCTGTGAACTTCAATTCAGGAGCATTATCTGAACGCACTCCTTTGACTACAATCTTGAACTGTGTCTCAACCATTTTAAGATAATCTGGAAAGACTGTCAAAACTTCATTCTTGGTCTTCATAAGATAGATCCATGTGGCTCTTGTATGATCATCCACAATGGTCAAAAAGTATATATAGCTTTCTGGTGTGGGAACAGAGAAGGGTCCCCAAACATCAATGTGAATCATGTCAAAAGCATTCTTACACATATTATTCTGAGAATTGTATGGTAAGTGTTTTTGCTTTGCTAAAGGACAAATTCCACAATGAAAATCTTCTTTATTACTATGTTTTAGACCAAGTATATGAGTAATAGACTCTGTCTTACATACAACAGGATGGCCTAATCTTTGATGCCACAAACTCAAATCAACTATTGCATTTACACTGAATGAAGTATGTTGTCCAAGTTGTGTCTTTATTGTAGCCACATCCAGTATGTAAAGATTAGAAATCTGTTCACCCTTCCCAATCATCAGTCCCTTGATAGGATCCTGAATCATGCAAGTATCCTGATCAAAAGCAACTCTAAATCCCAAGTCTCTAGTCAACTGATTGATACTTAGCAGATTGAGATGAAAATCTGGTATGTATAATACTCCATTCAGAATCAAAGAATCACTCATTTTAACCTGTCCAACTCCTACCACTTGTACATTTAAACCAGTTGGTAGAGCTACAGATGGTTGCAAAGATTCAGAGATATTCACAAACAAACTCCTATCATGGCAAACATGATGTGTAGCACCACTATCTATAATCCAGGATTGTGAAGATAATGTATTTCTCGTAGATCTTAATACTCCTACAAAGTATAGAGTAGATTTTGAGAAAGACATACCCGGTAAAGTAGTGATAGTGCCACCTGAAGTAGAAGTAATGTTTTCACATTGTTCATTATTTCCATAAGAGTGTTAGAGTTGTGAGTTGAAATATGCAATCACACCTTGTATTTGATCCTTTGTGAGAGTATTAAGCATGAATATTATACCAGCTGCATCATCAATATTAGACAATTGAGCTATCACAGGCTTATTTGGAATCCCCATTGCTTGCTTTTCAGGCTGAGGATTCTGAGATGAATTAGCCTGAGCTTTGCCTTTGTGTTTAAAACCAACAGGATAGCCATGGATCTTGTAACATTTATCCACAGAATGGCCAAAATATCCACAATGTGAACAAGTTGGTCTATTCTGTTTCTGGACAAAGTTAGAATGAGTAACATTCACTGATCCTGCATTTCCAGAAGAGGCTACAACTTGAAAAACACTAGCATTCTGACTATGATCTTGATCAAGAAGATTGTAGATCTCTGCAAGTTCAGGAGCATTCTTCTTCATAATGATTTGGCTTCTAATGACGGCATAAGAATCATTCAAGCCGGCCAAAAACTTTATGATCTTGGTGTGATTTGCTTTCTTGTCCATTGTCTTACAACATTCACAATGATGACAAGTCTCAGTACAATCAGCACCATCCAATTCATCCCAAAGTGTGTTCAATGTAGTATAGTACGTTGACAAATCCAAAGTTCCTTGATGCAAAGACCAAATTTGCTGAGAAAGTTGATAAGATCTCGGCAAATTTGTGATGTGAAACCTTGTCTCCAAATCTTTCCAGATTTCACTTGCATCATTGAATCGAAGAACGCTCATATAGATTTGCTTAGAAACAGTATTCAGAATCCAAGATTTTACCATACTATTGCATCTAGACCAAATTCTAAATCCAGGATGTGATTCATTTGGTCTACCAATAGATCCATCTATAAAAGCAAGTTCGTTCTTCGCATCTAACGCTATTGTCATAGCAATTTTCCAGGAATCATAATTTGTTCCATCGAGTACCTCAGAGACAATGGCGAGACTTGGACTATCTCCATTCGTGAGGAAGAATGGTGAATGTATGTTATCTGGTGAATCCAAGTTCATCTTCGCCAAAGCCGGAGAAACATTGATCGGAGTGAATGACGCATTTGATTTGTTGCGTCGAGTCGCCATTTTCCGTATGTAAACCATTGTTGTAGCTTGATTTGATCGGAAACAAGTAAAATCTCGATGAATCACGGCGGAACAATCGTGAATTTTGATGATTCACTTCGACGGAATGATCGAATGAATCCAAAAGAAGAGTTTCTTTGACGGAATGATCAAAGAAACAAGGTCAAATGATCGAAAGAAAATGAAGAAGAAGCATCGATTTGAGCTTTTCTCGAGCTCAAAGCTCTGATACCATGTTAGTTGAGAGAATTGCAGAGTGAAGAAGAAGAAGAAGAATCGAAATGAGTCTCTGATTGATTTCAAAAATGTTTGTTACACACTTATACACAAGAACAAAACAGAACAAACAGAACCGGTTTAATGCTAACGGCCCGATTTATCACTAACAGCCCGGTTTAGCATAATCAGAATCGGTTTAGTCCAATACTCATCTCAATACAAGGCAAAAATCTGAAATTTGGAGTAGATGTTAGAGATGCTTTCTAATTACGGGAAATGGATAGATTCTGGGTTAGAGCAAATGTAAATAAACTAATCTTTAATCAAGAACTACAAGTCGTGAATGATTAAGTACCCACACTTTCTGAAAAAATGTCAAAGGTTTGTTTTATCTTAATCACACGGTCTAAACCAGAGCTTAACCAAAAGGATAAGTAGGGAAAAGCCAGAGAGAACACCAACATCAAATACATAGATGAAATGAAAGTTCGGTCTGGAGGCAGTATGATTTAGCGTAGTAGATTAAGTTATAAGTTAACACACAACAGTGGATTAAAAAAGTCATAAAATTGTACCTACTTGTCAATTACAACAGAGTCATGAATGTATAACTAAAGAAACAAAATCTAAGTAGTAGTTGCCAAAAGACCCCACAAAATCCAATGCTTTCTTATCTCATATATTTACTTTTCGTCCCAATTCATAAAAATTTAATTACTTAGCTAGATAGATACCACCAATGTTGTCACCAATCTAACTTACCAAAACATAATAAAGCAGACAACACTAACTCAGTGTAATAGATATATAAATATACATATACAAAGGTACTAAGGAATCATTGTTTGGCTTAATACTCACATTTTCCATAGATGTTTCTTTTCTTTTGTTTCTCCATTTAGCAAACAAAAGGGAAGCAATCATAAATATACTTTTAGTGTAAATAGGCATGTGAATGAGCAAGAGATAATAAAAGCCAGTTAGTGGAACATGACGACATACAAAATGTAAAGAAGAACGAAAATGTACTTCTACGGGTGTTGTTAAGCAGAAGCTTGTATATATCAACACACTGATGTTGAACCCATCTTTTAGTCTATATGCAATCTGATCAGTGTTCACTGAATCATAGGATCAAGAAAACCAAAAAGATTCATTTATCTAAAGTAAACAACAAACTTTGCTGTGCTCCTTTTGAGTCTTTGGGCTTATAACTAAGTACCCAAGATTCATAAGGTAATAAATACCTCGGAAGTAAAAGTGTACCTTATGAAGGAGAACTGTAATTTACTTTGATCCTGTGAGTTCTCTAAGGCTCTCAATTGTCGTCTTCTTCCTTGTCTCTGAATCAACTTCGTCCAAGTCCTTTATGGTCGCAAGATAACCATAAAGGACTCTCTTTTTCTCACCTGTCCTCCCATCGACCTCAACAAGGCTAGGGTTTTTCTCATCCTCTTTGCTTGGAGTGTCTGTTTGTACCCTGGCCCAACTCTTACGCCCACGATTTACCTTCTCAAAGTATTCTGCCATTCTCATAGCTTCCATGAGCCCTGAATCGTCTCCCCCAAACTTGAACAGAGTAATTCCCAAATGACCGTCTTTTCCATACAATGATTTTGATTTACCACCAGTGAACCCTAGTTCTGTAAATACATATAGACATCAAAATGAAGGCAAGCAAAAGTGGCATCGGATATAGGCCAATAACTAGATACAGGTATGTGCACACCCATCATTAGCCTAATCACATGGCACATTTTGGAACCTATATGACACCTCAGAAGTTCAAAAAATAGAAGCTGCGGTTCTTATAGAACAGTCTAGGGCAAATGGTGACCCAACAAAGTTCCACTGAAGAAGCATATACACTTCTTAGATAACTGTTTCCTAGATTCCGATATTGTAAGGATTTGGAGTCAGAGCTCAAAACAGAGTTGGGCATTACTCTGCGCACGCAATAGCATCTTTCGATTCACAAAACCAAGGAGAAATATAGGAGAGAGAGATGGACAGGTATCTAAGCAAAATGAAGGCGGTACTTGAGAAGATAATAAATTCTTGTTAGGTTCCAGATTCTTACTTAGGAATACCTGCTGGGGTATCCTTCTAGTGTTAGCAAAACAAAAAAAAGGGATTGGACATTGTGGCAAAAAACCAGGGACAACAAAGAGATGCCACATCATTAAGAGTATCGTATGCAGATATCAACTCTAATACTCTGTGTCTAAATCCAATTGATAAATATAACCTACTTTATTAAAATGGATGAAACAAACAAAAAAAGAGAGAAAATAGATGAGAGAATCATAAGGTGCAGGTTAACCAATGCAAAATTCATGAACTTTGCTAGATGGCTGCACCGGTATGTGAACGAAAGAAGAAGGAATGAGAGGCTGCATTTTATACCTCTGATTCTGCTATCCATTGTTTTATTTTCATAGCCTTCCATGCGCCCTTCTTTACCCTTCCCTGTACTGGTATTATGAATGATAACATGGGGTGGCCAAAAAATCAGCTGCTCTTGATCGATTGCTGCCTCTTTGGCTGGTAGATTCTGGTATGTCTTTGAATTATCAGGTGCCTTTGAGAAATCCCATCCCATCAATACACAGAGAGCTTTGTGTAGGCCTAAGTGATGCACGCGTGAGCTAGCATCCTCAGAACAGTATGTGTGCATTATCAAACCGTGTGTATCTTGGAAGTCTTTTGGAGACCTGTGTTTTAGCACAAGTCGATTGAAAACACTCATTCAGATTCACCATACATATACCATAACAGTAGTCTGAGGTTCTAAACTCCGGAGAATTAGAATCACACAGTGAAGATTATGAATATACGCTCAAGTGACTGAGTGTCCAAAGCAACATCCACCAATCAGTTTAGTAGACTACTAGACTATCTTTGAAAATATTTAACAAGGAGCACATGTAGATGGAACAACCCAATTATAAAGTTAAGCTACTACCACAGTACCAAGTTTATAAGTGAAGCATGGAAAACATCTAACATATAGAAAAAAAAACATAAACATCAGCAATTACGAGAAGTACAATCATAACATAGCAGAAGGTCGAAGAATATTAAAGATAACAATAAAGGGTTCTACATCCATAAAAGCTTATTCTGTGACACAAAATAGTTTTGATTACTTGCTACTAGAGCCTACTAATATGCATCCATGACACTGATTGGGATGGTCATTAAATTCACCATCTATTCATCATGCCAAACGAATTGATAACATCCATCATGTCAGCAAGCTATAACAAAATTGTGATGGAAATGTGTGTACAATCACAAAGAAATATAGAAATTTATATATCACAATCACAAAGAAAATTTCACATAACAAGGCACGAGCTATAATAACGGGTTCATAATGCTAAGCACATGCTCAATACCAAATACATGGTGTGACCATGAGCACGTACATTAAAACGCAACCTAAAAAAATGCCCAACTCAGATCCCAAGTTGCTGACTACTGATAATATAGCGTTGATCTGAGGGTCACACTATTTCCAAAGAACTGAACAACGAATCAAAATACTTAAAGCAACTATTTATTTGATATCTATTTAAAATAGAAGTAATAACCCTAAGAAAAATAAACAGTAAGCAACTGAGTAACCATCAAAAATCAATTACCATAGATTTATCAGCACGCTAATTCTAAACAGCTGCAAGAAACCACCATTATACTGTATACAGAAAAAATATAAGCGCACAAAAGGCAAGGACTAATAGTCTCGAGAGATACCGAAAAACAATGGATGGGATAAGCTGTGGGGAAAAGAATAAAACAGATGAGATGCAACATTAGTTCCCAAAAAGAATTCAATGTAATATGGTAGTTCAACTGGATAAAAATAGAACTTAAGCACTAAAGCCAAGGCTGCAATGAAAAAAAGCCACAAGCTTTTGCTGCTTAAAAGCCAGCCAAAAAAAACAACAACAGAAGAGAAGTCAAGGGGGGTCAGTAGGTACAAAGGGATTGAAAATTAAATTGAAAGTACCTAAAATTTAAGTAAAAAACAGTTAACTTGAATTATCTAAGAGGCTTCTTGGTAGGCAATGAACTCAGTCAGAGCATATTAGTGATCTATACACGTGTATGCAAGTTAGCGCATTATAAGCAAGAATCCCAGTATTGTTAAAACAAGGAACAATTTCAAAGAGAAGCTAACACAGTTCAGCTAGTCACGAATTGAACACACACTGCTAAAATTACAACTACTAAAGCATGTCACCAATAAGCTCAAAACTATGAACAGGTTAAGATACTAATCATACAGATGTAATAAAAGTGTCTCAGGTATTTTAGTTTTCTCTCTTACTTTCTCGGGGCCTTTCTTAGACACATTAGACAAAGAAAAGCAACCATGTAAAACAAAGAAACGAGAGTCTCCAGCACAAGCAAACTGCACCAAAGCGGAAAACAAACACAAGAAACAGATTGAAACCCATCAAACCTGCTACAAACGAGACACTGAAGCCGCCGTCCCTTTTTCCCGTTCTCCAAGTACTTCTTCCTCTCTGATGGGTCCTCGAAAACTCGCTTAACAAAACCCAAAAACGATTTCTTTAGTGCAGCCGGGTCAACTTGGGGGTGTTTAAGCGACTGACCTCCATGCTCATGTCTACTTGATCCTAACCGCATATGCTTAGCTGCCCTGGCGTCTTCACGGACATCCCTGCGAAACGGACTACTAGAAGCAGCCATAAGTGACTGATCATTGGGGTTCGCATACTGCATAAGCTGTTGTCTTTGTCTCAGCATTTCAGCTCTCTCGTCCCTCCTATCATTTTCTTCTTCACCTGGGTGTTTCCGTTTCATCGAAACTTCAGGCCGATCCCAGTGCCTCCGTTGATCTCGGAACTCTTCAGGGTGGAAAGGAGGGAATCTGCCAAAGTCCGGTCCCATAAATCTGTGAGCAGCCGGATCAGCTAGTCGGTTTTGTGGAGGAAAATCCTGGTAATTAGGCGGAAGCGCGAAGTAGGAACGGACACTGCCGTCAGCGAGAGCGATAGTGCGGCGCTCTAGCATATGGAAACCATACGTCGGCGGAGGAGGAGCACCAAGAGCAGCTGAAGAATCTGGGAAAGGAAACGGAGCCGACGGAAAACCAGAAGCGGGGGCAGAACGTGAAGATGGACCTGCTGAATTCGAATGGGATTGGCTTGGCACGGGAGGTAGCTTAGGAGTAGGATTCGGCCTCGGAAGTTTCTTATCGGCGATGTTCTGGGCAGCCGTCGGCTTGCTATTGTTGTTACTGCTTCCGCCGTCGTGACTGCCGGAGCCCCAACGGGACTTACTACGGCTATTGGAAGAGGAACCAGCAGCTGTAGGATTGGAGGACGTCGGAGGCTTTTGCGTCGACGACTTAGCGTTGTTGCCGCCGGCCATTCTAAGTAGTGAATTCTCGATCTGCTTCAAGCTCCACCGATTCGCTCAGGATCAATCGGATCTGATTAGGTAGAAATCGTAAAGCAATGATCCGAGGAAGAGACTAGGGTTGGGTTTCTATGTAATTCTCAGACGGTGATTGGCTCACATTAATCATTGTAGCCGAGAGAGTGTTCCGTATGCGTTCGGTTTGAATCGGTTTTTCTTAGATTTCAGGTATTCTTCTTTATTTTTATCAGATCGTCCTCAGTTCAGTTTTAACCGGGTTTGGATCCATTCGGAAATTTTAAGTGAAAAGCTGGTTTACTTCTGTTAAGTATTATATATACTAGAAAGCGGGTTTGGATCCATTGCGCGAAAATATTGTGCAGCGTTCTAATTATTTATTTATTTTTTATTTAAAATTTTTATTTTATATTTATTTTCTCTAACTTAATATTTTACTACCTAAAAATTAACTTAATAACTATTGATATGATTTTCTATTTGAATAATGATGTCAAAATATTGGTTGTAATTTTGCTTAGATATTTCTTGTCGAAAATATTAGTTATTATTTCTCTAATATTTAATACAATTAAAATTATTTTAGATATAGTTTAAATTTTTTTAGATATCTTTCACAATATTATTATATGTTTAGAGAGAGATTTTGTATCTGTTTAGGTAGTATAAAATCGCTTGTCCATTTACAATATAATACAAATAAATATGAATTTTTCTTTATTTATATGTTTGAGTTTGTTAACATTAAAGAGTTATAACCATTCTCTTTATTTATTTTTTTACAATTTTCATATCATCACATCATATCACATTTTGAAACTTTTTTGAGATGGTTAAAAATTTGAAAACCTCACATGTTGTCTTATTTTTTGTAACAAATATACTAAGAATTTTCTCATACTTGTACAACGAACCTAAATTATCTTATTTTTTGCTTTATATTTTCAATCTCTCTACATCATTTAATCATTTTTTAGTTTAAATTGTTTCCCCCAATTTCCTTGTTTAATTGTTTTACGGAAAATGTTTGAACTTAATTCTCGTTCGTCCTTTAAACTTTATTTTATTTGATTAGCTTTAAAGAAATATTTTTGATAATAAATTTAATGATGTTTTATATCCTTATTTTACTTTTGTTTTTGGAAATCTTAGTGACATTTAAAATTTTCAAATTTAATTATTTTTAAATTGATTTTTTGATTAAATTTTATATTTTGTTTTTGCTTATAAAATTCCATTTTTGTATTCATTACTATTATAAATTATCCAACAGTTATTATAAAAAATATGACAAAAATCCAAATAGTATTCTATCACTAATAAAATGTTCTATTTTAAATAAGAAAAGTCTTAAATACATTTTTATTTAAAATCGAATTATATTAGTAGTTTTAAAATGTTTCATTATTTTCCCCCAATTATGTAATTTCTTTCATTTTTTTTTTTTGTCATCAGTCTAGTGGCTTAGTAGTTTCCTGAAAAGGGCATCACCCCGGGTTCGAACCCAGGGAAGTGAGCTTGGCCAACAGAGGTGGTAACCACTGTACCACTTGTGCCGCTCAATTTCTTTCATTCTTTAAAATTAATGTTTTGTCATTTTTTACGTATGATTTATAATATAAATATAACAACAAATATTTATGAGCAACTATTGAATGAGTATATTAAATATTTCATGTTTAATTTTTTGTTTTGCTTAGGTGGACATCCTAGATGGAGAAAAAACTCTCTAATTATATATAAGATTTGTGTTTATGTTTTAATATTATAATGAATATATGTAGTGGGGAAGGAATAAGGGTGTCAAAATGGCTAAACCAACTTATATCCAAAGAGATTGTAAACTAAATGGATGATAGGTTAACTCAATCCATTTAGCAAATTGTTTTGGATTAATCCATAACTCATTAAAATTAATGAGTTAGTGGTTTTAATGGTTTACCCATAACTTTTTGATTATACAAAATAATTAAAAAAAATAATTATCATTATAATATAATTAAATCATCATAAATATTATTCTAATAATCATAATTGATGGACTCATATTTTTGGTGGAAAAATTATTGAAATACGCTTATGGCGAGAAAACTAACACTTTATGCCTTTTTCTTGCGGAAAAATTTAGGAATTTACGTTTTTGGCGGAAAAATATACAGACTTACGTTTTTGGTGGGAAAATCGACGGAATTTACGTTTTTGGCGCGAAAATCGACGGGTTTACATTTTTGGCGGAAAAATAGATATACTTACGGTTTTAGCGGAAAAATCAACGAGTTTACGTTTTTAGCGGGAAAATCAACAGATTTACGTTTTTGGTGGGAAAATCGATAGACTTAAAGTTTTGGCGGGAAAATCGATAGACTTAAGGTTTTGGCGGGAAAATCGACGAATTTACGGTTTTGGCGGGAAATCGACGGACTTGCGGTTTTGGCGGGAAAAACGATAAACTTACAGTTTTTGCGGAAAAACCGACAAACTTACGGTTTCGGCGGGAAAATCGACGAACTTACGGTTCGGGCGGGAAAATCGACGGATTTAGGTTTTTGGCGGAAAAATCGACGAAATTTAAGTTTTCGGCGGGAAAATCGAAGGGTTTACGTTTTTTGCGTGAAAATTGACGAGTTTATTGTTTTGGCGGGAAAAACGACGGAATTACGTTTTCGGCGGGAAAATCGACGGGTTTGCGTTTTTCGCGGGAAAGTCAACGGACTTATGGTTTTGGTGGGAAAAACGACGGAATTTACGTTTTCGGCGGGTAAATTGACGGGTTTGCGGTTTTGGCGGGAAAATCGACGAATTTGCGGTTTTGGCGGGAAAATCGACATACTTACGATTTTGGCGGGAAAATCAACGGATTTACGGTTTTAGCGGGAAAATAGACGGATTTACGGTTTTGACGGGAAAATCGACAATCTTACGGTTTTGGCGGGAAAATCGACGAATTTACGTTTTTGGCGGAAAATCGACGGAATTTACGTTTTCGACGAGAAAATCGACGAGTTTGCGGTTTTGGCGGGGAAAAAAATAGACTTACGGTATTTGCGGAAAAATCGACAAACTTACGGTTTTGGCGGGAAAATCGACGGACTTACAGTTCGGGCGGGAAAATCGAAGGATTTACATTTTTGACGGGAAAATCGACAAAATCTAAGTTTTCAGCGGGAAAATCGACGGGTTTACATTTTTTTGCGGGAAAATTGACGAGTCTATGGTTTTGGCGGGAAAAACGACGGAATATACGTTTTCAGCGAGAAAATCGATGGGTTTACGGTTTTCGTGGGAAAATCGACGGACTTACAGTTTTACATTTTCAGCGGGTAAATCGACGGGTTTGCGATTTTGGCGGGAAAATTGACGGATTTGCGGTTTTGACGTGAAAATCGACGGATTTGCGGTTTTTGCGGGAAAATTGATAGACTTACGGTTTTGGCGGGAAAATCGACATACTTACGATTTTGACGGAAATATCGACGGATTTACGGTTTTGGCAAATCGACGGATTAACGGTTTTGGCGGAAAATCAACAGAATTTACGTTTTGCGGGAAAATCGACGGGTTTACGTTTTTTTGTGTAAAAATCGATAGACTTGCGGTTTTGGCGGGGAAATCGATGGACTTGTGGTTTTTGCGGGAAAATCGACGACTTACAGTTTTGGCGGGAAAAACGACTGAATTTACGTTTTTGGCGAGAAAATGAGAGACTTACGGTTTTGGCGGAAAAACGATGGACTTATGGTTTTTGGCGGGAAAATCGACGGACTTACGGTTTTGGCGGGAAACTCATAAACCATTTTAATCCAATGATGTATTTGATGATAATGATATAATGATGGTTATGATGTTAGAATGATGATTACAATGATAATTGAATGATGATGTGGCATATTGAAGATAATGAGTTAACCCATTAGAAACCATAAACCATTTCAATTCAATTCATTTTAACCCAAACCATTTAACCCATTAACCCATTTGACTCAGTAATCCATTATAATCCAAAGAATCAATCCATTTGGGTTTTTGGATTGGATTGGATCAACCAATGTAACATTACCCATTTGACATCCCTAGGAAGGAGAGAGACGAGAGAAGTAAGAGAAGAATAGTGAAGATTTTAGTGAATGAAAGTGTTATTGTTCTTGTACACAACACCACCACTATTTATAGGAAAAAGGAAACTATAAAAAAAATTGTAGTGACAGTGGGTTTTCTTCGTTGGGAAGTTTGATGGATAATTATCTTAAAATCATTAATATTTATCTAATACCCCCTTAATTATCCATCAATAGTAAAATATTGTATAATGTCTCGTTAAAAACCTTGTCATGGAAAAACCCGTTGGGATAAAAACCATGACGAGGGAAAAAAGTGCAGTAGTACAATCTCCCCCTGGAAATGATGGATCCTTCTTTTCTGAGAAATTTTGTAGATGACGCATTCCGATACTTTGAACGTGTTCCTGAACATCGTCGTAGGAAGCGCTTTTGTAAGTAAATCCGCCGAGTTTTCACATGAGCGGACATATTGAATGTCAACTTTTTGATTCTTCTCGAGCTCTTGAGTGTAAGATAGAAATCTTGGAGGAATGTGCTTTGTCCGGTCGCTTTTGATATAGCCTTTTTTTATCTGTGTGACATATGCAGCATTGTCTTCAAATAACAAAGTCGGCTCGTTGTTGATCTTCATTCCACTAGCATCTTGTATATGTTGGGTCAGAGATCTGAGCCATACACATTCTCGACATGCCTCATAAAGAGCTATAATTTCTGCATGATTCGAGGAAGTAGCAACCAAAGTCTATTTTTGAGACCTCCATGAGATCGTTGTTCCACCAATAGTAAAAACATATACGATTTGCGATCTAGCTTTATGAGGATCTGACAAGTATCCTGCATCTGCAAAAATCAACTAAACCAGATTCCGGGTTTCTAGTATAAAATAACCCTTAGTCAATTATT
The DNA here is from genome assembly GCA_900406275.1 of Anastatica hierochuntica. Lineage (NCBI taxonomy): Eukaryota > Viridiplantae > Streptophyta > Magnoliopsida > Brassicales > Brassicaceae > Anastatica > Anastatica hierochuntica. The sequence continues at coordinate 16,011 of OVAN01003057.1, forward strand.
CCTTGGAGATAACGAAAAATGTTTTTTATTCATGTCCAATGTCTACGCATAAGGGATGAATTATATCTTGCAAGCAGATTAGTAGCAAATGCTATATTTGGTCGAGTGGAATTCGCAAGATACATTAATGCACCTATAACGCTCATATAAGGTACTTCGGGACCTAATACTTCTTTGTTATCTTCACAAGGTCTAAACGGATCCTTATTAATATCAAGCGATCTATTGACCATTGGGGTACTCAAAGAATTTTTTTATCCATATTAAAGCGTTTTAACACTCTTTTGGTGTAGTTTGACTGATGCACAAATATTCCATCTTTCAGGTGTTCTATCTGGAGCCCAAGATAAAACTTTGTCTTACCAAGATCTTTCATTTCGAACTCTTCTTTCATATGAGTTTGTGCATCATCAATCTCATTTTGAGTACCAATTATGTTCATGTCATCAACATATACAGCGATAATCACAAATCCTGATAGAGATTTCTTAATAAAGACGCAAGGACATATTTCATTGTTAACACATCCCTTCTTAAATAAGTACTCAATTAAGCGATTGTACCACATGTGTCCGGATTGTTTTAGTCCATAAAGTAGTCGCTGTAACTTGACCGAACATATCCCTTTAGATAATGCTTCTTGCATTTTTTGAACCTTCGGGGATCTATAATCCCTCAGGGATTTTCATTTAAATATCACTTTCCGGTGATCCATATAAATATGCAGTCACAACATCCGTCAGGTACATTTCTAATTTGTTGGATGTCGTTAAACTCATCAAGTACTTGAATGTGATTGCATCCATAACCAGGGAATAAGTTTCTTCATAATCAATTTCCGGTCTTGGAGAAAAATCTTGTGTCACAAGTCGGATTTTATATCTTGTGACCTCATTTTCTCATTTCTTTTCCACAGGAAGACCCATTTGTATCCAACTGGCTTTACATCTTTAAGTGTAATGACAACTGGTCCACATACATTTCTTTTATTTAGGGAGAGTAATTCAGTTTTCATGGCCATTTGCCATTTCTCCCAATCAGGTCTTTCCTGGCACTCTGATAGAGTTTTTGAATTCTGATCCTCAATCTCATTATTAATTTCTTCAGATACAAAAAAGAAAAACATTCCATTAATATCCTCTATCTCATTTCTAACCCATAGTTTCCCAGTATGGGTATAATTGATAGAGACCTCATCTTTTCTGTATCATTTTCGTATTTTGGACGAACTTCACATGGTTCTTAGAACCTCTTCACATATGTCTTTTGGATACTTTTCTTTACCTGATTCATCTAAAATCATTTGGGGGCATATTTCCTTTTGTGGGTCTTTTGTGCCCTTTTCATTTTGCTCTACCAATTTCTTTTTCTTTCGGGGAATCTTATCTTTTGACACAATGGGTCTCCCCTTCTTCAACTGAACTCTCGATTCATTCACTTTATTCCCATCTATATGTTCTACAGGAACATTGATTCTTGATGGAACATTTGCTATAGGAACATACGATTTTGTCACCCTTTTTGTATCTGTGAACGCATCTGGTAGTTGATTCGCTATATTTTGCAATGTATAATTTTCTAAACTTCCAGCTCTCGTTGATTGGTAGGGGAATCTAAGTGTACCAGTGATGATATACACCATGTAATATCTTTTGGAATCTCTTTCATTCCTCCTCCTAAGGCTGTGAATTCATCTTCATAAAAATGACAATCGGCAAAACGAGTCGTAAACATATCACCAATGCGTGGTTCAAGGTATCGAATAATGCTTGGTGACGTATACCCCCACATAAATTCTCAATCTCCTTTGTGGCCCCATTTTTGTTCGTTGTGGTAGGGCTATAGGAGCATAAACTGCACATCCAAATACATAGAGATGAGATATATTTGGCTATTGGCCAGTCAATAATTGTAGTGGGAAATGTTCATGATATGCACTTGGCCTTAACTGGACCAATGTCGCAGCATGCAAAATAGTATGTCCCCATACTGAAATTGAGAGTTTTGTTCTCAATATTGACGGTCTTGCAATTATTTGCAACCGTTTGATCAAAGACTCGACCATGTTATTTTGTGTATGAACATGAGAAGCTAGATGCTTAACATCAATCCCTATTGACATACAACAATCATTAAAGGCTTGTAAAGTCAATTCACATGCGTTATCAAGTCTTATACTTTCTTGGCTTTCTTTCTTATTTATGAAAGCCTATCATATACCCTCATATCTTTTATATGAGTTATATCTCCGAAAAATGCTTACACAACTCTAAGAATTTGGTACTTCAGGACCAAATACCATTTCTTTTGAAATGCTTAAAATGTAAGCATTATGTAAATTCTGTCTTAGGATCTTTTGAAGTAACATCTCATTTACTAGATGTTAAACTTGAGATATCTAAAGACAACTTTGTCTTTCAAAATATCATCCTATATAAGTCTTCATGAGTTCTTATCAAATAGGTGTTCTCGGGAACATAGTTCTGATATCAGTAATCTTTCAAGAATTATAACTATCTTAGAAGTACAATCCAAGTCATTTATATACTGCCAGACATATCTACTTGGACTTCTGGTCCTAAAATTTCTTGTTTTCATACGAGCTTTAATATACACTTGATTGCCTCCTTTTATCTTTTGGCTAATACTTTATTTTCTACACTCACCCAAAGAGGTAGAGTTATGATCCTCACTCTTACTTAATTAAAATGCGCGCTTTTATTTATATTTTCGACAATTTTCTTTTCTTTGGTTCCACTTTCCGTATTGACATGTTTAATCGAGATCTCTTTATCATAATCTTTGATTTATTCAAGTACTTTATTTATTATTCACCATGTCAACGGACTTTTCAGAATACAATCCTCCCTTTTTAATAACTTGCTCCCTTTTTAGAGGAATTTTTTTCATTTATTTGGAACCAAATAGTCTATAACTTTTCTTATGTGCCATAGACTTACTATCAAAAAGATCGTCCTTCTGGGACACATGATCTTATTGGAGCATAATTTTGCTGGAGTGAGAGATTTTTTTCTTCTTTTTCTCTTAACATTGACTTTATGTCTGGCAGTCAATCCACAATATTTCATGAATGAATTAACCTTTTGTATGAGGATCCAAAATTTTTTTGATAATTCATTTCCTGAGCTCTCACCTGCCAGCTTTTTATCTTCTTTTCAAATGCTTCTGGCATTTGATTTTTAGTATTGAATAGTAATCTTTTTAACTTATGAACCTCACACTCATATATCTTTATTTAAAGATCGAAACCATTCAATAATTCTCCCTCACGAGATGATGACATTTCATGTCCATCCATCTCGAATATAATTCCACTTTATGACCAATGACAAATTTAATTATCCATTCATGGTAAAATATGATGTCTCAAATCCTTTTGAAGTGGAATTTTTTTAATACCCTCTCAAGATGATTTTTCTTAATAACTCCCTTGAACCGATTTTCTCTTTTGGATCGGTCATAATTGGGATATGAATAAAAAAAAGCTTCATCTATTATTTTCAATGAACTTCATCCATAATAACTCATGATAATCTTTCCTTTAATTTTAAGACATGCATAAGTTGAAAAATTTATGGTTTTAAACATAAATTCTTCATGTCCTTTAATATTTTTTTATTTCATCGGGATGACATAACTAATTATTTCATTGCTTTGAGTAATAAGTAAACTTCAGGTTTACTATTATATACTAGGACTATACTCGCGCTACCGCGGGAGTATGGTATGTAGGTTATGTTTTTTTACTTTTCTTTCTGTTTGTTGTTTGATCGGTTCGTTTTCAAATTCATTGTGTAATAATTATAAAGAGTATGATATTGCTAACCTATTATCATTTTCTGTGGCTATTTGTTTATAAATGATTGAAACGTACTCTTTATACGGTAGTTTATAAATGTTTTAAATATAGTTCCTTATAAAGAATTTAAATTGATAAACAATGTAGTATAGACTTCTATAATTAATTAGATTTAATATTATGACATATTTTATGATATCTAAAACTATATTGTATATCTCGTGATTTAGATAATCTTTAAATTTATTAAAAATAACTAATACATTTTAGTACACCCTAAAAAAAATACTAATTCTATAAATAGGTTGACATGGAGCTATTTGTTTGAGTAAGTGTTATTTGTTACGCATTTGTTAAGTTGTGTTCTTCTTGTGCTTTTGGACTTGATAATGGAGAAAATTTTATTAATTTATGTATTGTAATGTAAATTTTAGTCGTTATGATTTTCGGCAACAACACTATGAAACACTCTTAGTAAAATTGTTTGATTTGCATAATATTTTGTTCGATTCTATTTTGTCGCTGTCTTGGAAATTTTCAATTATGTACAATTTTCCAAAATGTTTGAACATACATTTTATATATTTTCAAGCTTTTTGTTTTTTGTGTAAATTGTCACTATTATGTTTGAGATAAAAATTACCCCAATCGTGCTTGTGAGCTTTGATGTTCATTGATGTGTATGATTATATTAACAATTAGATGGTTTTTTGCGGAGGGTTGAACATTTTGAAATTGACATAATCTCTTTAGTTAGTTAAATTAGAAACGATTCTCTCAGGATTGATTGGTGAAGCGGAGAACTTAATTACAAAGTTTTTTATATTTCAAATTTTTTTAACTTAAAATTTTCGCGTGTTTTCCAGCCTGGATTATAAAAATATCGTCCATTTACCAGAACATTAACCAGAATAATGCTTAGTATACTTCTGACTGCACAGTGCACAAACAAAATTTGTGTTCGTAATTTAGATTTCAAGAGATAAAGAAACAATAAATAAATCAAGCACTATACCATTTGGTTTGTTCGGTTAGAGTCTTGTATTTTTTCTGTTTCTAAATAATCTGGTCATGATAGCGATGGTAACGTCGTTCAGCCTTGAGTATCCAGGCCAATTTGTTTTGATGCTTAAGTGGTCTCGGTGGTGTAAGTTAGGGTCTGAGGGAAGGAGCAAACTGGTGGCTTTATAAGATGGGGGATGTGTAGCTTTATGTGCTGAGGAGTAGTTAGCAAAGCCGTTTAGGAATTTTAGAAGATGAAGTTGTGGCTCGTGCTGGTTTGATGGTGATTTAGGTTAGGAAAAGGGGGAGAGCGAGATGCGGGACTAAGGAAGACGAAAAGATTTTCTTGTATAATTTAATGGAACTGATTTATTGGTGGATTGCATTAAGGCGGATACATTATGGAGGTTACGGTTGGGGGTTTTGGGATCGGCGGCTGAGGAAGACGAAAGGGGGAGAAGAAGTAAACATGGGTTTAGGGTGAATTCAATATTAGTAGCATTAGTATATGGGGCTCTAGGTTCATGTAGGGTTATCGGGCCTTTTAAACGTTTGGCCCAATATATCATATATAATATTAAGCTTGCAAGGTGAGTCGTTTTGTTGTGGCGAGAAGAAGTTTGTACATGCTGAAGTGTCTTCTGGAGAAGCACCGAAACAAATGCTGGCATGGCACCCTTCAAATGCTAGGAGAATCTTCGTGCTACGCGCGGATTATGTATTATATATTTTGCTTATATTGTTAGAGTTGTCATTAGAACTTCCTTTTTTGAGGAAAAAATTTTGTTCTCCATACATAAAGAGCTTTCTTACCATTCAATGCATTCATTTTTCTAAAAAGTGCTTACGTTTATAATTTGAAATTACATGCTATCAAGAATATTTTTATTTAATCAGGATTTTCAATTTTATCTATAATTTTCCACATTTTTAACTAAATTAATGTTTAAAAATAGTTTAATAAAATATTATCAAGTGAGAATTATCGATGTTATTTTGCTTCTAAATTTCTACCATCGATATTAATTCCACTAAATTCTATATTTGAAATATTTGAAAAATATTTAATTTACAATGTTCTTTTTCAAATATAACCCAAAATAAACTCGGTTATATGTATTATCTATTAACAAATACACAAATGCATTACATTAACTTACAATTGTTCTCTTTTTATGTCTACTTTGAATTTTATATTCTTCTTTTTTAATGCATCTTTATATTTTACATGCATTATTAGAAAAATATTATATGAAACAAAAGTTTCTAATTTTTATTTTTTATTACATTTTACATTTGACCAAAAACTGCAAAGAAATGCAAACCGTAGGATTTTATTACATTTTTTACTAGGGATTTGCAGAACTAAAACTCTCTATGATAAAACATAATCATAAAAAATAAAATTTCAAGTATAATTTTAATTTCAGAAAATTAGGATAAACAGGAAAACCATAGGAACATTTTCAATTCTTCTCAAACAATACTAACTGAAAATTAATATCGAATGACCACTTCCAACATATATTTATACTATTGTGAAGTCGATTTCTTTTGGATGTAAATAGAAAACTACAACCTATTTTTTGAGTTCTTAAACTATTGTTTAAAATAGGTTTCATTTTATGTTTGAATATTATTTATAATAAGTCATATTATTTAAAAAATTACAATCTTAGCGCTTTTTAATCTCGTTTCGGTTGATTCTATTTTTTATTGGTAATATGAAAATAATCTTTTTATTTTCTGAAATATTACTTTGAATAGTTTGATTTTTTTTTTTTTGTTGTTTTTTGTTTTCTGGCATATTTTGTACAAAAGTTTTTGAAATTGTTGATATAAACTGATATTATTATTTTTAAAATTTCTAAGCCGACATGCTCAAACTCTTAAACATCAAGTAACTCATATTTGTTATTCGTATGAAAATATGACATAATTTTCTTATTTTCTTAGTTTCCATTTAAATAACTCTCATTATAAGTTTTTTTTGTTTATTTTTGTTTGGTAATTATAGTAAAAAATTAGTATATAATGCATAGAATTAAATGTAACCTAAAATGTATTATTTGGATTGGTAATTCTTAAAACATGTTTTAAATATGACACTAAAAAATGTTTTAAATGTTTTTGTTCTACGGTGTTTTCTTTTTTTTATTTAGTTATTGTCGTAGTTTTTATGTTTTCTGCTATTAGTAATATTTGTTAACGTCGTCAAAAATCAAGAACGATATTAAAATGTAACATTGTTACAAAAACTCTTAGTTTTTGTAAGTTTTTGCATCTAGAATGTGAATTTGGATGCAAAATATGTAGAGTTTAAAGTGCCCTATGAACTATTGCATGACCCATCATATCAATTCGAAAGTTTGAGCTTGCAATGCACACCCTAAATCCACAATCTCCTTCGTTTCTTTTTCATTTAACAATGATTCTCTCTCTCTCTCTGCCTTTTGAGAGAAAGGCTGGTATTCTTTTCTTTTCTTTGTTTCTCTTCTCAAGAGAAAAGACAGTCATGTCTTTGATCATTTCCTCCTCTTCTTGTGTAACACCTTCTCTTTAAACCACCAAGCATTAGATACATTTTTGAGGTCACTAAGTTGTTTCATTTGTATCTTTGCTTGTGGGAAATCCCTTCATATGATTCTCGCATGTGGTACCATAACACACATGGAAGACTAACAAAAAGAACCGAAGTTGGTTATCGTATAATAAAAATCTATATCTTTTTTAGCATATTGTTATGATAAAATTGAGCAGGATAATTGTGAAAGAGATAAACCTGTAAGTATTTAGCCAATCAATGGTGTTAGAGCTTGGATAGCTAATTATATTTTTTGACGTGTATGGCCATGCTTCTAGGACGTATAGATACATGAGCTATATCCATGTTCTGGACGCTAACAGAACTCATTAGAAATCCGAGAAGAATCATAAATGAAGAAAGTAGAGGAAAATATTTGAGCCGTCATTGGAAGCAAAAGAGAGAAAATCACCAAAGAAGACATTGATTTAAAATGCATAAACATAATCTTTCTGTATATCAGTAAAAAAGACATTGATACATACAAATATCCAAAAAGCTGAATCATAAACAAATAGTCCAAAACGTTCCCAATCTTACCTATATTATGTTTTGCAGCGTCTTCCCTTAAGTTCACATTTATCACCTCGCACACGCAACTCGTCAGAGTGGACTATACATGAGAAAACAAACGGGTGGGGATTGGAAATCACCAAATCTTTATGATCCAGGTCACACACATTTCTATGGGTTGATAGTAGAAACCCTATCAACTCTTAACCTCTCTCGATTCTGCTGAGACTTCCGTCGGCGTCCAACTGTCTGCGACACTTTCTGTTGTTCAATCGTTGATTTTGCATCTTCTCTGGCTGAGCCTTCCCTGCGGGTACTCGAGATTTTTTTTTTCTTCCTATAGCTTTCGCCTTTTCTCACTAAGTATGAGATTATGAGAAGGAGCTTTAAAATTTGCGGAGACGCTCCAAATCCATTGGAGATTTATTGCGCTATTATGAAGTGTATACAGAGTCGTCGTTAGCGTTTCGCCAAGAAAATGGTTTGACGGAAAGAAAGAGAAACTTAGGTGGGTGACGTGGGAAGATGAGAGTGTTTTGGAAAAGTCTTATGTGGATAGTCTAGGAAGCTTCAAAGAGCTTCTTTTAATTAGTTAGATGTCACTACCATCCTTAATCTTTAAATAAGCATGTCATCATCATACGCTCTTTTAAAGCGTTTAGCTCTTATGTTCACTTAGAACATTTTAGCTTTTATGCTCTTCAGGGAATTTTAGCTCTTCTTAGAGCATCTTCTTTCTTTCTTTCTTTTTTTTAGAGTGTATCAGCTATTCGGGAGCTGGGCTTTTGTTCTTCAAGAACATTTTTATCTTTTGAGAGAGTTTTTATCATCGTGAACGATTTGCTCATTTGGAGTGATTCATTATTTAGGAGCTCTTTCGGAGCATTCAATTATTTATGTATTACACAAAAAGGCATAACCTTTTCACATAATTTAGATAATAAAATTAACGGCTATATATGTGCATGAGACATAATAACATAAATTAAAAGTTAGTTAGCTTGTTAGCATAATTTAAATTAAAAGGATTACAAGCAGTGCCTGTCTTTTCGAAACTTGTTAGCATAAACATAATAAAAAAGTGACATGCGGTGTTTGTCCTTTAACATAAACATAAATTAAAGGATGGCGGTGCCTGTCCTTTCAAAAAATATATTTAAAATTTAAACTAAGTAAATATAAATTTAAATCTTACCTCGTTTCGGTATAGAGACGATCGTGCTGGTAACGTGTTAAGTATTATATATATATTTGTGTTTTTTTTTTTTTTGTCATCATAGCCTAGTGGCAAATAGTTCCTCTCACTAGAGGCAGGTGCAGGGTTCGAACCCTGGTTTCGTGAGATGGATGCAGAGGTGGTGCAACCACTGGCCCACTTGCTCCTCTCATATATTTGTGTTTATATATTAATATTATAATTAATATATGTGTAGTGGGGAAGGAGAGAGACGAGAGAAGTAAGAGAAGAATAGTGAAGATTTTAGTGAATGAAAGTGCTATTGTTCTTGTACACAACACCACCACTATTTATAGGAAGAAAAAAACTATAAAAATATAGTGACAGTGGGTTTTCTTCGTTGGGAAGTTTGATGGATAATTATCCTAAAATCATTAATATTTATCTAATAACTTCTTTTTTTTCTCTTGGACAACACCACTTTCATTAATTTCAAATCAGCTGCATTGTTTTTGATATAGCTACAACAACTTAGAAGTAAGGAAAAATAAACTAAATGATTTTTTTAATTTGTCTTTATAAATCTAAATCTTTTTACTTTTAGACTATATTAACTTTTTTTTTCTCGCCAAAGTATATTAACTTTTCTAAGATTCTAACAAATATTATTTTGTATATCTCATTAAAACTTTTCCATGAAACACATCCTTTTGTGAGAAATTGCTCTTTGATGTACAAGAGTAAAAACAAAAAATAGATGATAGAGAATTTATGGAAAAGTAAAGGAAAAAGTAAATGTCATCAACCATATATATAAGACCAAGTTTTGTCATATATATATATATATATATATATTACATGAGAAGTCGCTTGCTGACGTGGAACTCGCCGATTTTGTATTTTTTTTCAAAAAAGAATTTTACCTTATGTGTCACGTTCTCATTGGTTATCTTTTATTTTACGCTTAGAAAAATTGTTTGTATTTTAAAAAAGACGATACTAACCCTACTGAAAATTATGAGATTTATCTTAAACGAATAAAAAAGTTCCTCGTGTTTATCTTTGTAACAAATATTTGTTTTGTCGTTAAATAAAGCTAGCATAAATATTTCTTTCAATTATTAAGTAAACAAATAACACTACTATTATATGTATTCATACTTCATGGTCTATATCTAGATCCATATATATGTATCTCTAAACGTTTAATATATGTACAAATTGTCCTTAATTTTTTTTGTTTAAGAGACTCATAATTATGATCTATATCTAGATTGATAATTTTTGTAACAAAGAGCGAGAGATTACATCCAAGCCGCTAAACAGAAGATTAATGAAGGAGATGAGAAACAAAGACAAATGATGTCTTTATGACAATGGTGTTGCCCCACGTAAGAATGTGGACATAATGAAAGAAGTGCTGGTAAATCTTTAGAAGAAATGTGTGTTTATATATATATACACACATTCTCCATCTCCGGTGTTTAGAAGTAATAGGCGCCAATGGTTTGATTTATAAATTATCTTTACTCTCCGAAAGACCTGATTAAACCGGTAACAAACCGAAAACTAACGAAACATTGAACTGGGTACAATTCTTAAACATGAAATTAATTTATTTGATTAATTATTATAGTTTTGGACAAATTTACACTTTTAGTTTTTCAAATATTATGATTTTAAAATAATATTATAATTGAGAGGATATATATTATCTTAAAATATTAAAAAACACTTAAAATCATAACATTTAAAAATTAAAATTGTAATTTAAACTCAAAGAAAAGTTTAAATCTTTTCAAAGACAAAACACTTAAAATCATAGCAGGGTTGAGTCAATAATAAACCCAAAGAAAATTTGACTAAGAAGAGCATGTGGGAGATGGTATTAAAATGACAATACTAAATTTGCAATGTTTTGTAGATTTTTATGTAAGGTGGTCTGGTGCATTAGGAGATTCGTAATGGATCGTCGATGATCTTCTTGCACTAGATAGTGTGTTTTTGGTTTTGGGTTTCTTTGTTTTAAAAGGATGAAACTATGTTTTCAGAATATCTATTATGATAAGATATCAGAATGTGTGTTTTTAGGATTAATTTTTTCAAAAATCGCCATGTNTCTTGCACTAGATAGTGTGTTTTTGGTTTTGGGTTTCTTTGTTTTAAAAGGATGAAACTATGTTTTCAGAATATCTATTATGATAAGATATCAGAATGTGTGTTTTTAGGATTAATTTTTTCAAAAATCGCCATGTCCGTGCTTCCGCATGGGCCACTACCTAGTGAATATGTAAAAATAAATCATGCTAGTGACTTTGTCTCCTCTATAATCAGACATCATTTTGTTCTTTGTAAACTTTTGAGCGTTTCTTTCAGGAATCAAATTAATAAATTGAATCCTTATAACTTGATGATTTTGTACGAAGAACGCGAACTACCTAATCTAGATTACATCATGAATTACCTAACTAGAACAGAAAAGAATTACCTAATCTAAAATAGCAAATCAATTACCTATTCTAGAATAACGTCTAATTACCTAATCTAGAATACACATTAAGTTCTGACCTAAAAAAAATGGGAAAATTATCTAAATAGGTTTTTTTAACCTATGTCTCATGTAACTAGTATTTTTTTAAAAAGATTTTGGAACCTAGGCTTTTTAATAATGTTAATCCTATAATACCCTTATATTTTTATTTTTAAGTTCCAAAAGAAAAATAATATGGGAAAATTAGCTAAATAGGTTTTTTAACTTTATGTTTTTGAATCTAAACCTTTTTATTTTAATAATATGTAAATTACTATATTAACCTTCCTAAGATTTTATCAAATATTAGACAATATTATTTTGCTTATATATATATATATTCCAATTTAACACGTCAATCATTCATACGTTCAGAGAAACAATACTTTGACGTGACAAAGTATAATCATTGCAAAAACTTCGTCTTATAGATATAAGATTGACGACACTTACTTTTTCTTCTAGTTTTCCAGAAATTCTCCACTCTAAACCTTTTGATTATACTTTGTCACGTCAAAGTATTGTTTCTCAGAACGTACGAATGATTAACGTGTTAAATTGGAATATATATATATATATATATATATATAAGCAAAATAATATTGTCTAATATTTGATAAAATCTTAGGAAGGTTAATATAGTAATTTACATATTCTTAAAATAAAAAGGTTTAAATTCACAAACATAAGGTTTAAAAAACCTATTTAGCTAATTTTTTCAAAAAAAATACACATTAAGTTAACTAATCTAGATTATGTCGTCTTTTTCCCCAGTTTCTATATTTTGTTAATAATTATGGAGCTTACTGATACCGATATTTTGTGTATCATTATGTTCCAGATTTACGTATTGTGTGGTGTTTGGAATCATCTTGAAATAACGGATGGAGGTTCATTCTCGATGTAAATGACTTCTCCACTTTTCCAATTTGACTATATGATACTTTTGCAACAGCTCTCCAATTCGAACATCAAGGTCAAATTTCCGCTTGATTTTTCTCTCCAAAACATCACCGATGAGTGGTATAGTCCAAATCTGAAATGCATAAGAGAAGCCATTTAAAACATAGCTCTTCGGGTTCTTTAAAAATTTCCCTTGTCTTGATGATAAATTTAAGTAGCATCGTAAATGTTTTACAACCCCATGGATAACTTCTCAGATTATCAAAATTCATCACCTTATGTATTTGCTTGAGATCTCAGTCTTTTCATCCTTTGTCATTATGATTCCCGCTATCAAACAAACATACGCAAACCGGAGCTTGTTAACACGTTTCCTCTTCTTAGCAACTTCTAGATATTCGCTAATCAGTGTCTTAATGATACCACTTCTATTCCTCTTTATCAAATTGCTCTAGAATCCAATGTCTTCATCTACTACAATATTCGCGCCGCTGGATACATTTCATCACGACACAAACCTGTAGCAGCATCAAACTCGTGAGCGAAAATCTCAGCGGCTTCCCTCCAAACGCAAATCATAACCCCATTCTTTTCTTGGTGATCAATTGCCTACACATCATGTAATGGGTCATGCATGCAGAATAGCCTAGAAATTCTCGCATATCGCTAAAATATGTCCAAACATTGGATCTCTCTTCACTAAATTGTACTTGAAAGATAAAGCGCTCTTTATCTTTTTCAAAATCTTTACTTTGCAACAATTGTTGATGTGTTTCACTTGTGGCTCATACCGCGCCCGGAAAAAACGTTTCGGAAACTCATGTTTCATATTAGCATATTAACAAACAATAATCAGAAGCTAAGATTAAAAAAAGATTTTTGTGTCATGATCTAAATAAAAAAAAACAAAAGTTAAATCACAAAACCAAATGAAAATAAAATAATTTAAAGGCACATGTACATTATAAAGCCAACAAGATATAAAAAAACCCAACAAGTTTCACCCATAAACTTGTCGAGATAGAGAAAAACACACAAGAATTAAGTTTATATACCATATTTTTAAATTATAGGCAAAGTTAGCTTAATATGTTTTTTTAATCTTATCTTTGTGAATCTAAACCTTTTTTTAAACTATGTAAATTACTATATTAACCTTTCTAAGATTATAAAAATATTATTTGGTTATATATTTAATTTTACACGTTAAAACGTTTCATGAATTTTTTGGGAGAAATTGTTCCTTGAAGTGCAAAAGTGAAATCAAAAGGTTGAGGGTGGAGAATTTCTGGAAAACCAGAAGAAAAAGTGTCAGCAATCATATATCTATAAGACAAAGTTTTGGTCATGAATATGTAAACTAAAACTATACCAATGACTTTCTTTCCTCTATAATCAAGCATCATTCTGTTTTTCGTAACTTTATGGGCGCGATTGTGTTATTTTTCGTTCAGTAATCAAGGTAGGATTTTGATTCTTTATAACTTCATGATTTTGTACATAGAACACAAACTACCTAATGTAGAATAGATCATGAATTACCTAATGTAGAACAGTGTATAAATTACCTAATATAGAATACTGATGTGTTCATAATTTAACGCATTTTTAGCATCATTTAGTATGTGTTTTAGTTTCATTTAGGTTGTATATAATGCATTTAGGTGTTAGAATTCATAAAGTTTCTAAGTTGAGTCTAGTTTAGTTTTTTCGTCTTTGCATTGCATTCTTTTGCATTTGTAGGTACAACCTTTGGATGAGCAACTTGAGAGCTTGGGATGATGGATTCTTGATGCTTAAATGGTGAAGAAACAAAGAGAATCAAGAGCCAAGAGGAAGTGGAGAAGAAACTATATGCAAATAATACGTTATTCTGACGGCAATTGAAAGAAAAAGAAGAAGAAGCTGTCAAGGTTGCTGGCCATCGATCTCTAGGTCGATGGCTGGCTACCTAAGGTCGACAGCTGGCAACATCCAGAAGAGAAGATGTTGTTTGATGTCAAGGTTTCCAGCCATCGACCCCAGGTNATGTCAAGGTTTCCAGCCATCGACCCCAGGTTGGCTCCCATCGACCTGGGAGGTCGACGGCTA
>OVAN01003058.1:0-30627 GCA_900406275.1 Anastatica hierochuntica
GACTTAGCTTCTGTCCTTTGATTTGGCTGCTGATCCATATTGCATCACAGTTCCTCCACTCGGTCTTAGTGGGGGATTGGCTTTGTTATGTAAATCTGATGTTTATCTTGAGGTCCTTCTATCCTCTCCAAACCACATCGTCACAAGGGTAACTTATCAGAATAAAACTTTTTACTACACATTTGTGTATGGTGCTCCTCAACGTATGGATCGTCGACGTGTTTGGGAAGAGATCTCAGCTTCTGGTCTACATCGCGACGACTCCTGGCTTCTTTCCGGTGACTTTAATGACATCTTACACCAATCGGAAAAACGTGGCGGTCCTCCTAGATCGGAGAGTTCTTTTGTCGATTTTAGAAGTTTTGTCTACTCAAACGGTTTGTGGGACTTGAATTATTCGGGCAACTATTTCTCCTGGAGAGGTATGAGGCACGATCACATAGTTCATGCTCGGCTTGATCGGGCTATGTCGAATAATTCTTGGCTCGAGATGTTCCCTTCCGGCCGATCGGAATATCTTTGGTTTCAAGGTTCAGACCATAGACCGTTGGTGATTTTTGTGGATACGACAAGAGTTAAGCGAAAGCGTCTCTTTCGGTTTGATGATCGGCTTGTGGAGAAGGAGGAAATTTTCGCGCTGGTTGCTGCCGCATGGAACCACCTTTCTCAAGAAGCCTATGATTCGAAAGTCTCTCGCGTCCGTCGTGAGCTGATCACTTGGACAAGGGAGCAAAGTTTCAATAGTCTTAAGACTATTAAGGAGACACAAGAGGCATTAGAAAGATTACACTCTAGTACAGTGGCGGTTCAAGCGGCTATTGAGGCACTCAATAACACTTTACGGATGGCTTTCTGTGACGAGGAGAAATTTTGGAAACAGAGAAGTCGGATCCTATGGCTACATAGTGGCGATAAGAATTCGTCTTTCTTCCATGCGAGCACTAGAACTCGCCGAACAGTTAATCGATTTACCATAATGGAAGATGAGAGAGGTAACATATGTTACTAGGAACATGATATTGCAAAGGTTATTGAGAGTTACTACAAAAAGCTATTCACGTCAATTCCACGTGAAGATCTCTCTGTCGTTTCTACAGCTCTTGACATGCGAGTGACTCAAGCCCAAAATGAAATTCTCATAGCCATTAATCCCTTTGAAGGCCCCGAGACTCGATGGTTTCTCATCTAGATTTTATCAATCCTATTGGAAGATAGTTGGTGATGATGTTATACGCGAGGTTCAAACCTTCTTTCTCTTGGGTGCTTTTCCGGTTACACGAAATGAGACATACATTAGGTTGATTACGAAGGTCCCGCATCCAAAAACAGTGATGGAGTATTGCCCTATTGCATTATGCAATGTTTATTACAAGGTTATTGCAAAAATTCTCACCTCCCGAATGCATACGATTTTGCCTCTAGTGGTCTCCGAGACCCAATCAGGTTTCGTCCCTGGCAGAGTAATCTCGGATAATGTACTCATCACTCATGAAATTCTCCATACCCTGAAGTTATCTAAAGCTAAGAAGCGCGGTGTCATGGCTGTGAAAACGGACATGAGCAAGGCTTATGACCGGATCGAGTGAGATTTCTTAGAGGCGGTACTTTCTCGGTTGGGGTTCCATCCTACATGGATAGGTTGGATCATGGAATGTGTTACTACCGTTTCTTATTCATTCCTCGTCAATGGGGTCCCTCGTGGGCGAGTTTATCCGACCCGAGGCTTAAGACAAGGCGACCCTCTTTCCCCATGTCTCTTTGTCCTCTGCTCTAAGGTTCTCTCGGGTTTGTGTCATAAGGCTCAAGAGTGTGGACAGCTCCCTGGTCTAAAGATTTCTAAGAACGGTCCAACAATTAACCATCTCTTATTTGCTGATGACACAATGTTTTTTTGCCGCTCGGATGCGGATAGTTGCCGTGTACTACGAAAAATTATTCAAAGATATGAATTGGCATCAGGACAATCTATCAACGTTGCGAAATCTACTATCATTTTCTCGGCTAAGACTCCATCTACACGTCGGTTGGTTGCCAAACGTATTTTGCGTATACATAAAGACGGAGGAATTGGCAAGTATCTTGGTCTTCCGGAGTCTTTCTGTCGTCGCAAAAGAGATTTATTTGCCTCTATTGTCGGTAGGATTCGACAAAAAGTTCTAACATGGAGTACGCTTTTCTTGACCTCAGAGGGGAAAGAAGTCATGCTTATGGCGGTATTGTCCTCCATTCCAACCTACGCGATGTCATGTTTTAAACTACCATCCTCGTTATGTTCTAGAATTCAATCAGTCTTAACTCATTTTTGGTGGGACGACAATCCTCATAAGCGCAAGACTAGTTGGATTTCTTGGGATAAACTCATGCAGCCAAAGACACTTGGTGGCTTAGGCTTTCTGGATCTCACTGCTCATAACGACTTGTTACTGGCCAAGTTGGCCTGGCGTATACTCCATCATCCCCAAGCTCTAGTCTCACGATTTCTTTTGGGAAAATATGGTTCCAAAGACAGTTTCTTGGAGTGTAAGGCTCCTCCTTCGGCATCCCATGGGTGGCGTAGTGTGTTAATAGGCCTCGATGTTCTCATGCAAGGAATGGGGTGGATTATCGGTGATGGGGCAAGTGTTAAGTTCTGGTCAGATCCGTGGGTAAACACATCCACACCGGTTTGTATTATGGACCCTTGGCGACCAGGTGAGGCATCTCTTAAAGTCTCAGAGTTTATCTTGCCAGAGAGGCAGTGGGACTGGGACAAGCTTTCGGATGTTGCTCCTGCCTTATTACCTCACATCCGCCTTCTGCGTTTAAGTGCCACTCCGCGGGCTAATCGACTGGTATGGTTATATGATAAAAGAGGTACATATACAGTTAAGTCCGGTTATGCCTTGCTAAAGAAGGAAGAGATGGGAGATGCTCCCTTTGACTAGATTCGTTGTATCTGGTCTCTCCGCACTTTACCGAAGATCCGGAGCTTTTTGTGGAAGACAATGGCTGGAGCTTTACCTTTAGCAGATCAATTACGTAGCCGTTTAATAGTTGATGATCTCCGATGTAAACGCTGCAATGCACCGGAGACTATCGACCATGTCTTGCTCAATTGTAGCTATGCTCAACAAGTTTGGGAACTAGCACCATTAGAGCTGTCGGTTTTTAGCTCTCTTCCTACAATCACCGTCTTCCTCATCCGAGTTGTTAGCTCTTGGGCTCTGCCACCAGTAAATGTTCCTGCGGGATCCTTGTATCCTTGGGTCCTTTGGCACCTTTGGAAGTCTCGGAACGAGTTGACTTTTTAAAATAAGACTCTTTTACCTACTGAGGTGACTCTTAAAGCTATTATGGGTGCTCGTGAATGGGCATTGGCTCAGCTCACACCGACTAAGCCCCTCAATTTGGTCTCTTCGGCTGTTGGTCCCATTGATGAGCCTAGTTGCTTCGTTGATGCATCCAGGGATTCACAGACCTCTTCTTGTGGCGTTGGATGGATATTTGAAGATGCTGCAGGTACGGTCCTTGGAGAATTTACTAGCGTCCAACGCTTTGTTTCGAGTCCTCTGTTGGCAGAGGCTATAGGACTCTCAATGGCTATGGCCAAGGCTCTTGAGATCGGCATGTTATCGCTCCGCTTTTACTTTGATTCACAAACTCTGGTGAACCTTCTTCATTCTGATGAGTCCATAAATGAGCTATCCTCTGTGCTCTGTGACATTTATGATCTACGTGCTTCTTTTACATCCTTTTCTTTAGAGTTTATTTCAAGACTTAATAATGTAGAAGCTGATCAACTGGCTAAATCGACCTTAGTGTCATTAGCTTCAGTTATACCTTCTTTTGAGGTTTAATAAAGAGTTACACTATTTCGACCAAAAAAAAGAACAACTAAACGATAAAGACAAATAGATCGGAAGCAGAAATACGCGAGCACGCAAACGAACTTATTTGACTTGGAGAGAAGCTACTCATTATATTGCTTCACCAAAGAGAAGCCACGAGTAAAACAACAACCTCCAACCCGAGTAGACGATGAAGAGACCAGGATGACAATCGACCTAACCGAACCCGTGCAACCCTCAGTCTCTCACAAAGATGACCGAACACAAACCAACCGTCGCTTCAATCGAGAGAAAGCACAACTTCGCACATCCAAAGCTTTACCATCGAACGTTCAACCCTATACTCCTTAGTGCCTTGATGGAGAGAAACCGGAAACAGGCTTCGGAAAAGACCAAGGACTGACTCGCTTCTCTTTGATTGGTCATAAAAACATCACCTACAAAACCAGAGGGACAAACTACAAACCAAATCGCAGGCACCAAAATCCACCCAAATCGTCGCAAATAAGCCTTCAATCTTCGATTTTCAAAACAAAACCCACTAAATCCGACCCCTTTCTTCAAAATCTTCAACAACAAAACCCCTCCAACACCACACATCACCGGTTAAGAACGCCGATAGTAAGGCGGATATGAAACAAGGCCACGGAAACTAGCGATGCATACAGGATAGGTCTCGAAAATGTTGAAGACTGAAGAAAGAGGAGACAAACAAAGGTTAAACAGAGAGGACTAACGTCGACGACAAGGCTGCCGCGGCCAAAAAGAACAAAGAAGTTTAGTTTAGTCTAGGGATTTACTGTTCAGAAAGGTAAAAGAAATAAAATCATTTGGATTTTACCTCTAATTTTTAGAGATAGATGTGTGAATCCATGCAGTTACGAACAGTGGCGAATCTAGAAACAATTTTTACCAGGGGCAAAAATAAAATTATAAAATAAAATATAAAAAAACATCACCTCAAAATCGTAAAAAGTATCTACAAATGTACTCTACGTTCTTTCATCGATTGAAATCGTTTCACCACTGTTTCATTTGTAATTATGTCAAACAACTCTTTTTAAATATAACATATTAAACGATCACTCAGAAATTGGTCACCAGTTCGGTTGCGTACGACTGTTTTCACTAGCTTCATTGTAGAGAAACACCTTTTGACACTTGCAGTGGCAACATGCAAAGTAAGAACTAACTTCAAAAGCCTATATACCAAAGGATGTGCAAGATACTTTTGTGTATCCACCATCAATCGAGAAAGGTATTCAGACTCTTCAAATTCTTAAAACGTTCGTCATTTTTCACATTATCAATGTAGATTCCAAGTGATGCTCAATAGATAAACGATCCTCGTAGCTGAAGTATTCTGGATATAACTCAACCAATCTCAACAACTTCGACTTGTCACACTCATGGAAGGAATTAGCTGGACTTAAAGAGGCCATGAAAATAAGTAGATCAGTGTTTACCTCGTTAAATCGATTGTTAAACTCCTGAAGCTGAAAATCTAGAACGATGTAGAAACAATTGACCTTATAATGATGCAGATTGGTCATATTTGTTTTCTTTCTTGGCCTCCTTAAATCCACAAAGTCTTCATTCATCATCAACATATCAATATTATGCTTTTCACAAAAAGAAGAAATTTTACCCATAAAAATATCCCATCAGTCTTCTCGAAGGTTTTGTAGCTCCCGCTTAGTTGAACCTACAAGTATGTAAAATTTATGTTCCATAAAATGTCTTAGTTTGCATTATTGATTTTCCTATGAAATCGTAAGTTACAGTTTCTGAAAACTACTATAATTATATGGAGTTCTCCTAATGGGTGTGGACATACCTCGTCTTTGTATGATTATGACGAGGATCACAAAGACTCTTTAAGAAAAACTATTATGCAAATATTATCATTCCTTGGCATTGAAGAGCCCGACTTTCATTCACCATATTTTCATAAATATGCATTACAAAAACATTGTTTCAAATTTTCTAAGAAAAGAAATTCACTTGCTCAGGCAAAATTGTTGACATAATTACACGTAGAGGTTGGTACACTCTTTCTTGCGCAAGATGCTACAACAACTTAAAGCCTTCACAAAGTAAACTCCTATGTATCTAATGTGAGGATTATGACGTCGTTGGCATCTTTAGGTATTACCTATCTAAAACACTCCGAAGAAAAAAACTTCTCCTAATTTCTTTTTATAGGTTTCATTTAGAGGTTATTGTTGATGACGAGACAAGCTCTGCAAGATTTTCCATTTTGACGACAAGGTCAGGAAACTTTTGCATGTGTTGGCTGTAGAGTTGGTTCCTTTTGAGGTATGTTGTTTAAGCCCTGATATCGTTAAAGTGTCTTTTAAAAATACATTGATTTATTTGTGTAATAGGAATTATATTCAAAGTTTCTCGACCAAGGGATCATACCTTCTTGTTTATAAGATGTTATTGGTAAAACCTACACATTTCACATGCGTGTCACAAAGTTTGACTTCAAAGCAAGAGTCAAAACATTGACTGTCGAAGGAATAGATATATAAAAGAAGACTAACAAAGCCTCCCACAAGTGCAACAACTGTATTTTATTTTCATTCAATAACTTAGCATATGGTTACACATTTCCCATGGATTTATCTTATATGATATGTAATTATTCTTAAAATACATTTCCCCACCTAGACCACATCATTCTAATATGTATTTCCAAACTTTATTTGTGTTTTTCATCTCTGTTTAAAACTACAATTTATTCTAGATTTGACTGCTTTTATCTTTTTATAATGAACGTCATTTATTTCAAGATTATAAGCTTCTCAAAATCTCATAATACATAATACTCAACTTGAATAGAAAATAATAGATTGCTTACACTAGATAGTCAACATGTGTTAGAATTTTTCTATACTAACACTTGGAAATAAAGATGTCTTTGTTCTAGCAACATGCCATCACTTGGCACTCAATTTTAATTGATACAGGAAGAATATAAAGCTTGCCTCTAAAAATAGATCGATTAAGGTTTCAAGAATTTCTAAGGTTCTATAAAATTCAGAAAGAATAATAACACAATTAGTAGGGAAACAATAACCTGAAAAGTGAAGAATATGCCAAATCTAGAAACATCAAAATTGCTAAATCCCGTTTCCTCATCTTTGAGTATGTTATCAATCTCATTTTGAGTATTTTGATTGCATAGTGAAATTTGGATTCATGGAGATGCTAAAATTTAGTTAGATCTTTGATAAACATTTTTTAAAAGCAATTATTTCTTATGAAAAATTTTGGTTTTGTCTGTGTAGGACGTATCAAAAAGAAAAAATTAAGTTATAAATTCCAAAATATATAATAACACGGTCAAACTTTAAAATTTACAAAAAAGCTCTCTCATAGGAAACTAATATTAGAAATAATAGCTACCAGAAATTTAAAAAACATATTTACAAATGGATTAAACAACAGGCGACTCCCACAATTCTTAATCTTACCATATTCAGTTCTTAATTAAACACAATTATTTATTTATACCAAATTATTAATAATTACAGAATGGTTATAAAAAAAACATAGTGAACACTCCAATGATTCATGCTCAAAGTTACAACTTGGGAACGGGCAACTCCATGAATCTTCAAATAAACCTCGACCAACTTCTAAAAATTGTACCATCATTTGCTCTATATCTTTGGCAAACACGTTTAGCAGTCCAACATTCGCCTTTCAATCTTGTAGTTTTTCATCAATTTTTTGTAAGCCTACTTCGTGTAGCCCAATACAAACATAAATCAAAGCATTAATAATAATTGTTCTTTGATCCCCAACATTTGCAACTTTCTCAATGTAAGACCAACCTAAGTGTAACTCTCCATGCACACACAAAGTTCTAAACCTATAAGATAGAGTGCTTGAGGATTATGATCGTCCAAACAATCATAGAAGAATTGAAAATTTTTGTACATTAGGCGGCTGTTACGAACAAATGCCGATAGATTAGCTTGAAGTCTAAAGGTGCTACTTAGAACTACATCACGTCCTTCTTTTCCAGCTAACAAAAAACTGCTAACCGCTTTAAGTGAGGGATAACTCGCCGTCAAAGCAATATCAACCATTAGTTCATACGATAACTTTGGTACCATTTGTTGTTTTGAAAGAAGCTTCCCAATGAAAGATCCACTGTTAATTGATATTAAGAGATAATATAAGATCACTCACAAACAACAAAAACTTCTATATTGAATAATTTAGACTCTTATAATTAAGACCATTTAGTTTGAAAGAAAATATGAAGTTATTACCTTGAAGAGGCAATTGTTGTTAGTGTTTCAAAATTTTTTTATCTTCGCTATTGTTTCTTCTCACCTTTCGGTGAGCATTAACGTCTCCTTTCATCTTCCACATAATCAAATATACAAAAAATTTATGTTAATAAAAGCCTGAGAGATTTAGATTTAAAAGAGAGTAAAAGCTACGACTGGTGAAAAACTAACTTTTCCTGAATTTAAAAGAGAGCAAAAGCTACGCAGTTATATTCTGTGGTGGGGCAGTTGTTTACACAAATTTGAAGGTTTAGAAACTATCCACTAAACTATGAAACTAACTTTTTCTGAAATTTAAATATTAACCAATTTAAACCTTATTAAAAGCCACTCCAAATTACGTTTAAAGTACATATCGAAATAAATATTATACATGTAAAATCATAATTACTGCTTTATTATTTCAATAACTATAGATAAAAAAATAAAAACCAGTTGGGTGCGCAAATTTCCCGAACTAAACCAAACCGACCTGAATTGAATCGAATTTCCCTAACTGTACCCGAACCAAATAAGAAAAAAATAGAATGGAATAAAAACTCCAAAACCGAATTAACCGAACCAAACCG
The DNA here is from genome assembly GCA_900406275.1 of Anastatica hierochuntica. Taxonomy (NCBI): domain Eukaryota; kingdom Viridiplantae; phylum Streptophyta; class Magnoliopsida; order Brassicales; family Brassicaceae; genus Anastatica; species Anastatica hierochuntica. The sequence goes on from OVAN01003058.1 coordinate 8,707, forward strand.
AATATTAAGTGGTAAACCAAAATAACCAAAATTTATCTAATAATAATATTTTTACTAAATATATAGTTTAAATAAATAAACTAAATATTAAAAACACTAAAATCTAACAAATATTAAATAAAATTAATTAAATAGTTTAGTTTTTCGTTAGTTTTGATTCAAAATCAAACCTAATTTACATATGAACCGAGATTTTTAGTAAAATATATTTTCTCGAATGGGTTCTACTTTTCAATCCCAAAATAACTGAAACTCGAAAATCACAAACCTAAACCGAACCGAACCGATTTATTATTTTCCCCAAATGAGTCATATTTTTCTTAAACCGAATAACTCGAAAACCAAATAACCCAAACTACAAGGACAACAAACTAGGTACTATTTCAAATCGGTTCTTATATAAGATATCCGAACCTACCCGAATTGAACTAGACACGCATCGAAACCCAACTGATATTTTACAGTACCAATATGGATCCTAAGTTTAGAAGTTAAAAGAACCAAACCTGATTGGTTCTACTTAGAACTTGACCAGCCCTACTTTGGAGTTAATAATAATGCTAAAATTGTTTATTGGTGTTCCCCTGACCACTTTATATTAAAGCTATAATTGGATCGTATATGGGAACATATTAAGTATTAATCACTCTCTTTAAATAATATGCAAGACGAACAAATATAAGAAAGATACAAAGTTTCACTTGCTCTTAATTCTATGTCGGTTGCATAAATATTCATATAATAATATGCACATACAACCCCATAAAATATTGAAAATATGCTTGCATCTAATATTCAATTTTAAAACTCTAAAAATATTACATAGAAAAAAAACTGTTCAGAACTCTAACAAAACGCAATCGTCTTGCATCCCTAAAATAAAAAAATGTGTCTCCTCGATCATGCCTTTGTAGTAGATACCCGTTTACTTTCCTATATATAAAAGAGAATCATGCTATCAAAATTTACTCAACGTGCTTGAAATCAAAAGTGTAAGTCCTAAATAATTTCTTTATTCACATTAAGGTTAATTTCTTTTTGTTCTCTTTTTCTAACACTTCACATTCATGCTTTCAATCTCAGTTTAATCATGGCTTTACCCGAACCACCAGACTTAACATTGAATGACATTGATAAAGCCACAACAACTCGAGAAGTAATGTTTCGACTTATTCATCAATGGAAGGCACGAAACCCTCGGGTAGGGGAGACCAATTGATGAGTCTTGATATATTATTATTAGATGATAAGGTAATATTTTGACTTTTTACATTTATTAAAAATCTGGCTTATTCTAAACTACAACTACATTCGTTTTGAAGGATATTTTAATCAAAGCATTGATCCATCATTATCTCAATGGAAAGTTTAAAACGCTTTTACAAGAGGGGAAAATTTATCATATCAAGGATTTCGACCTTGGAAATCAGAATGAAAAATACAAGTTAATAGACCATAAGTATAATATTTACTTGGCAAAACGATTTATTTCCCCATGAAAACTATCGTATAATACCAAATCTCCACCAAACTATGACCAAGTGTCCAATCTCCATGAATTGAAAATTGTAAACTTATTTTCCCCTCAATTAATAGTTGTAAACTTATTTCCCCATAAATTGATGCTTCAAAACTTAATTATCCATAAACCATAATTTCAATTGGTTTAATACTAACCAAACAATTTAAAACCGACTAAACTAATAAAACCCAATTTTAAATAAAAAGTCAATCCGTAATCGATCCGATCCGGTTTCTATCTCCTTTTTCACCCGAAGCTAACTTTTTTTAACTTCAATTTTTTTAATATAATCATGAAGAGATTCAATTATTCCATGTTTTTCCCCTCTATTTGGATGTCCAAGACAATTTCATTTCTAAAAATTCTCGATGCTTGAAATCACTAAATCGATAATATGGTTACAGATCCTTCCAAAAAATTTTCAGATGTTTCAACGATGGAAGGATTAAGATCAAACTTCATGAAATCGAGATACCCAGATTTAGTGTTTGTTCGGTTTATCGCAAGAAGCTCTACATATGTTTGATATGCCGTTTGGCATCTAGTTAAAGCCATGTTCTTTCGCAAACCCAATTCAATAAAGGCCATAATATCACCATTTATGTCAAAAACTCTAAGCTTTATTGCTCTTCATGCATCGATAAGTGTACGATTATGAGTTCGACGAGGTTGTCGTGCCTTAGCAGCTTGTTGGTATGGGTATGTCCGTTAAATTTGGAGTTGATGTTATTAGATCGAACAAGAATAGTAGTTTGGAGAAAATCTAAAAGGTAAAAAAGAAAATTACCAAAACAAAATTTAACCAAAAAATTCAATGTAGATACTCAATTTAAGATTGTACATGGCCAAACTTGTTGAGCAAACGGAGAAGCATGAATTTTACATGGCCAAACTCGTTGAGAAAACGGAGAAGCATGAAGAGATGGTAGAGTTTATGGAAAAATCTCTGCCATTGTATTCCCCGATGACATGTCTAAGATCGAGACGACATTATCGGAAATATGCGATGGAATCTTAAGCCCCTCGATTCTAGACTTATCCCTACTGCTACTTCTGGTGATTCCAAGGTCTTTTACTTGGGGATGAAAGGAGATTACCGTATATACTTAGCGGTGTGCAAAACCAGTGAAGAGAGGAAATATGCCGCCGAACAAACTCGTTCCGCTTACATTTTTGCTTTGATTATTATCGTTTCTCCCTTTTAACAGATTTGGATTTTGTTGTATGAGATTCATAGATCATAGATTCATCTTGAATACTAAGGATTCACAAGTTGCCTTAGTTACTTATGTTCAGATTAGATTCAGTAACCATCCATCTCTTTGTTTCTCTATGTATCTATACATATATGTGGTAAAATCGCTGAAGAAGAGGAAGCCGGAAAAAAACATGAAGCGTGAGACGGGTGAAAAAGAAGATAGAAATCGGGTCGGGTCAGGTTTTTATTTAAAACGTTTTTTTATTTGGTTTAATCGGTGTAAAATTATTTGGTTAACAGTAAATCGGTTATAATCATGGTCTATGGATAATTAAGTTTCAAAGTATCTATTCATGGAAAAATAACTTTGCAGCTTTCGATTCAGGGAAAAATAAGTTTACAACTTTCAATTCGTAGAGATCGGGCACTACGTCATACTTCGGTGGGAATCTGGTGCTATATGATAGTTCTTAGGGAGAAATAGGTCGTTTTCTCTATTTACTTCATTAACCAAACAAGCGTCAATCAAGCCTTCGATGAAGCACCAAAAATCAGAAAGAACAAGTTTAGAATTCGTGATTACGATGATTTTCTTCGAATTGCAGAAACAAACGAAGACTTGCCAGGTTAATTTTGATTATTTTTTGTCAAGAATTGGATCGACAAGGCCCGATCCATAGCCAAATAACTCTACTACGTGGGGCAACGCGACTTAGTGAAGTCGAACTTTGGTGGGGTGGCCGCAGAGGTGGACCTTTAACCACTTGACCTAAAGGCACTTCCGAGGTTAGTTTTGATCATTTAATTAATTAATATGCCTTTATATTACCTTCTCTCATCTCTGTATCATTTCTAGATGTTGTTGATAAAATTGTTTTCATCTTAGGTTCTAAATTGCGTGATCCTGCATCAACACAAAAAATTATGGCGAGTCTACTTTTAAAAAAGTAAGAGAAAACTCTGAACTTCTCAAATTAAATCTCCCAAAAACTCAACAAATATTTGTTTGTAGATAGATCGTTTATTAGTCAATATTCATTTTCTACGCAGTGGTGTTAAGGTTTGTATATCTCTATGGGACAACATAGCTTTTGATTTTAAAGCTTTCCTTTCTAAAACCAAACGGAACAAACGTGTGGTCATCATCACTGCGGTAAATCCAAAAAAATTTTCGGGCGAGTTTATTTAAATACATCATCAGCCGCAAGATTCCATCTTGATGAAAATTCCGAGGAAGTGAACGAGTACATGTCTATGTATGTGCGATTACATTAAAATTTTTCTCAATTTAACAATGTTACTTATACTTTATAACCAAATAATTTTGAATAGGCAAGAAGAAGTAGGCAAAACTAATACTTCTCCTATAACATAACGTGATTTGGATGTCTCTAATTATGAATTTACCACCATAGCTCAAATGTTGGCTTTCTTAGATGTTGCTGAGTCACAGGTTTTATTATTGTGCATATTTCTTATAAATTTTCTTTTTATAATATATTAAAGCAATAATTTCCACTGTAGGAGAAAACATTTTACACCAAAGTCACTATCATTAAAATTGAGACACATAATGGTTGGAACTACGTGGGTTGCGCAAAATGTTCCAAAAAATTACTTAGAGAAGAAAAAAGTTTAAGATGTCCACAATGTGATACTAAAGACGTTATTGGGATTGCAAGGTATTATAATTATATTTTCAACGCTTTTAATACTTTTTTGGGTTAAAACACTACAATACGTTATTCTGTTAATAAAGTAATTACAAATCGAATCTTGAACTAATAACATAACACGTAACATAATAAAATATTAGATTTTATATGAAGTATTATTTACGTATTATACATGTCCTCATCTAATATAAAATAAGTAAACATGACATAAAAATAAGTTTTAGAATTTTTTTAATTAAAATACTCAAATTTACTGTTAATAATTTAAACATTAAAATGTGTCACATAAATATATGACTAGATTTATTAACACTATGTGAAAATAAATAAGTTTCGATTGGAGGTATGTGTGGGTGATGAAACAAATAAAGGAAAATTTATCATATTTGATAAAGATGGAAGAAATCTTACCAACACAATTGCCGCCGAGTTAATAAGTTTTGAGATAATTTTTAACACTTTCTATGTTATTAATTATATACAAAAATTAATTAAACTAAAAAGTGTCTTAACAGAATTTTGAGGCTGAAATCAAAGATCCGTTGCCAAGATGTATTTTAGACCTCATTGGAAAAATTTATGTTTTTGAAATAAAGCTTAAGCCATTCGATTTCAAAGATAGGTACAAGACTTTTACTGTTTCTCGCATAGTCAATGAATGTTTTGAGAGTATCAATACTTCTGCAACCACTACGGTTAGTCATTTCATTCCAAAGAGAACATATGAATTCACATTGTTACTTTTGCAACGACATAATGTTATAACAATTATCTCTAGATTGTCAAACTAGAAAGCTGCAAAGATAAAAAAGCAAGTCAAAATAGACAGTACCTTAAGAGGAAAAATAAGGAAGAGTCAACCACTATTCTTCAAGACAAGAGAGTTGGAAGCAACAACATAAAAAAGCCAAAGTATGATCCTTGAAGGCACATAGAAGAAGAGCAAATACAACAACCCAATATTCAACATATTATATTAAATACTTTAGTATTAATCTAAGAAAACCACATTTCTTTAAATTTGTGTTCATTTTATTCACACAAAACTTATGTTGTTCTAGAAGACCACTTTATATATTATTATAATTTTTAATTTATTTGTTATAATAACACATTCCTTAGTTTAAAATATTTAAATTAACTATTATTCAATAATTATTGTAAAATGTTAGTAATATATTGTATATGTTAATACTAAATGTGAAAGGAAAATTTGTTTCTTTAAATCAAATATGACGGTAACTTCAACAAAAAAGAAAAAAAGACTTTATGATGTGAATTGGAATAACAAAAAAAATTGATGTAAATATTTTAATGATAAGGGTAAGAACCTTTTAATAAAGTTACAATTCCATAACATAATTATGTAGTTGCAGATTAGTTATATTATAGAATATTTTTAATTAGGCATTGACTATCTTTAATAGATTATAAAAAATTACGATTTGGTCAATTCTAAATTTTACATTTTTTTAATCCAATACACTATAATTATCTCCAAATATTATTACATAAATATAAAAGATGAATATGAATTTATGTATAACAACTTTTTTCGGTACACTTTTTTCATAGTATATGTTGAAAAATAATGAATAGATTTTGATTTAAATTTTTTTTGTATTCCGCACTTAACATGATATCTAATACTACAATTCCGATCTCCGCATTTGTGTAAATTATTCATTCTTGCAAAAAAAAGAAGAATGTTAAATATAAATAAAACATTTAAACCATCAAAATTGATTACTAAACAATGTCTTCTAACCAAAACTTTAGATTTAGCAGATCAACGTATATAAAAATTGACAAACAAAGAAAATCAGAACATCACTACTCTAAATGTGGTGTTCTAAGATATCCTAGCAAAGATTAAAATACATTTAATTCTTTTGGAATCGTCCAGTTATTGTGTGTTTATTTCAAATTTCACATTAATTTTTAAATAGGAGACACATGCTTCAGTTTGAGCCTCAAATATGCAATAGAACTTGAAGATTGTGTCCGACCGTAAATTTTGGTCCGAGCTCATTAAAATTCCCTTCCCAACTTTACCACATTCTCTTTAATTACTTTGACATCAGTTAAGCACTTAGCACCAACGTTAATAGAACCCTTCTTCAACAAGGTAACTTAACATTAAACCCTTAAAAATTCAAGACAATCGCCAAAATTAAACAGGATATCAGTTACGTTGGTGCAAGTTATCCTAAGAGCATTATCAATGATGGAAAGACATTACTTAGCATATGACAATGAATACTGCTGGTTGCAGAGAACAATCAGAATCTTACTCCACAATTGTTACTTGGGAAACAAGTAATGCAAAAAAACCACAAGAACATGCACAAACGAATCAAAAAGGGAATGATAACTGAGTAATGACTCAATGGTATCATGAGATTAGACAATTAAATTTTCGGGGCTTTTTAATTTGTAAATTATTTACGAAAAGATTCCAAGAATGCAACTAATTCAGATACACTAATATATTGTAACATAATAATTATTTTAGAAACAAATTGATAATTTCCTTTATATTATCGACTAATTAAAAAAAATTAAAAATTATAATAACTAATCTTTCGAAACGTCGTCTCTTTTAATCTCAAAGACATATCTATAAAAACTTAACTTCTTATGATTACACTAACAAAATTCATAAACATGAGATGAATATAACAATCAAAACCATTAACTTCTCCAAAACACACAACTATCTTCTCTGTTTATCTTCTCTTGGACATCTGTTTCAAAAGTCACTTCAATTTGCAGTTTCAACACTTCACATATTTTGATCGTAAGTGATTTAGCGAAGAATAGTTTCTGTAACAATTTTTCCTTTTCGTGTTTTCATTAGCATATATAAAAAGATTACGAAACTAACAATTTTTTTTATTCTTAAGGTTATTAAACAAATCATGCTTCACATACTTTCATAATACTATATAGCAAAGTGTTAAAGTGTCTGTCGTAATTAAAAAAGTTAAACTCTGCAATTTAATTTCTCTATGCATATCTCTGGTTTTGTCTATTGCAGGTATAATTTAACTAAGATGGACCACATAATCTCAACATTTGATATTAGATCTGAGCAATCGTTTGAGCGTGATTAAGGGGGGTTTCATTATCGTACGATCAAAAATATATCATAACTTCACCACCACACCTAAAGTAAGATCTTTTCATTTTAATATTGGGAAATTCACATGTGAAGACGAATCAGAGGCAAAGGAGTGCTTTTACGAATTTCTAAGGAATGAAGGTGTTGAAGTTAATGATACGAATACAATATTGATGGACCTCATAATTCTAGCGGACAATGCAATATCAACACCTAAGTATTCAATTTTAGATAATGTTACGTTACATTTATGTCTTCACATAAGCGAAATAGAATCTTCTATCACAGAACAACAAGTTATCCAAAAATCGTTTGATGCAACATTTATTGTTCAAAGACCCGCTTCGCAACAATCGATTGCTTCTCTACAAAGGGACATATTTCTTAACGAAGATTTCCAAGTAAACCAAGACGTCACTTGCAGGATTTTCTTAGAACCATTTTACAAAAATCAAAGCCTTTTATCTATTCCTTGTGGTCATAGGTTTTGTGAAATTTGCCTTCGTAGTTGGTTGCAAGTGAATGGTGTATGTCCATTATGTCGTTATTGTTTACCATAATCATATTTCAATGATTATTATATTATTAAAATTACAATAAAATTTTAATGGTCGCACAATTTGTTGTTTTGTAGATAAAGAATCTTGAAACGTGTGACAATTTGTAAGTTTAAAGCAAAAAGTTAAGATAGTAAATTGAAAGTTGAAATTTCATGAAAGATAAGAGGATAATTGTTTTTCAATAATTAAACTCTCAGAGTGAAAAGCCTTATAAATACCATAGAATTTTCAATAACTAAACTGAGCTACATAACCAAATTACTTAAAGTGAATTAGATAATTCCCAAGAATCTTTAACACTTTTCCACTAAATCTAAAAAGTACTTAGAAATGAGTTTTTTTTCTTCCAAAAGAAGCCAAACATATACGTGATTTTAATTTAAATTCTTTCAAAAAAAATAAGTTAATTATTTTTCTGAATTGGGTCCTTTCATAAACATTATATAAATTTGTAAATTATAATTTGATGAAATGCCTCAATTTTTAATAGAGATTGAATGACATACAAGATCGTGGAGTAAAAAAAAACAATATAAAGTGATAAAAATGATTGTTTCAAATTAATTCCTGAGAATGAATAATAATTCAAAAACATAAAACTTTTTAAATTTAACCGACATACATAACCAAAAAAACTAAACCATGAATTACAAAAATGAATTTAATACTATAACATTACCCATAAGCTCTTAAAATCTATTCAGAAATAAGTTTTTGAAAACAATGTCAACGATTACAAATTTTGGGGATGGGTATATGGTTCTGCAGTTCGATTAAATCGAGTCCTAAATTTAACAACCATATTGGAACCGAGATATTTTGGTTTAGTTCGGTTGTTTCCGATTCAAATTGGATTCGGTTCCAATTGAATAAAATAAACATTTGAGTATAATTTTTTGAATTTTTGGGTACTTTTGGTTATTTTAGACTTTTTTCGGGAATTTTTGAGTCTTTTAGGATATTTTAAGATACTTTTGGATATTTTTACAATAAATTCCGTTCTTTTTAGTTACAAATTATTGCGGTTCGGCATGGTCCCAGTTCTTTTGGTTCTCAAAAATTGAAAATGTTATAATATTTTTAAATTTTTTTCGGTATTAGTTGAGTTTCGGTTATCTATTTTTCGGTTGTGGTTAATTTGCTTAGCCCTAGATTACATAGTTTTGATTTTGATTTAAAAGACAAACGTGTCATTAAATGAATTCTTTCCCCCTTATATACTATATAAATAGTTCATAATATACATTTATGCTTCGCAACCAGAAAAAAAGTTACACTTATTAGTTGACTTAGAAATTGGTTAAATCCAAAATGAACCATTGCAACTACTATATAAATAATACCCTTAAAAATAAAAACCAATGGATGCAAGTGGTTTATACCTATTCTGAATAGGCTATTCATGATTCCTTTTCAAAGGTTTATAAACAAAAAGACAATAACAGTGTTTACTAAATCAAATATTTAAGAAATGTTAAACTACTGTTCAAACACTTTACAAATTGCAAGACTAAAACTCACAAAAGTACTTTACAAAAAAAAGAAAGCAATAATGGAAACCGGTAAGTTAGTAATTTTCTGTATGATTCGTTTTTTAATTTTGTATTATCTTCATATAAATACACGAAGAACTTCTAATCAAAATTAAATAATTAATGAAACCGTTGAAAAATGAAAGTGTGAAGAAAATGACAAAGAAATTGATAGATAGTGAACAAACAAAAGAAGAAATAATAATACAAACATACAACTTAGTAAATTCCAAAGAATTTGCTTATGACTAAGTCTATAGTACCATGTGATATCATATACTACGTCGACTATGATGACATCATAATATTATGATTATAGAATACTACAAACATGTATATATGAAATTGACTTTGATTTTTAGTATTTAGAATATTCAAACTTTATTCCTTTTGGTCTTTAATCGATATTATAGGTTTTTGTCAATCCTTAATAATAAAATAACGTAATGTTTTTTTTTTAATTTTTTGATAAATTAGGAATTTAGATATTATTAGTAATTTTACGTTACCCCTATGCAAATAAACCTAGAAACAATATTTTACTCACGATTTATTTTCGCAAATTACGTATAATGTTATTATTTTTAGAATGTAGTAACAGTGGCATCAATCAGATGCATGAAGCGTTATCAAGAAAGTATACAATATACGACAAAGGTAACAATTGATTTTTTTAATACATTAAAGTCATTAAAACTAATTTATAAACTAATATATTGATATCCACTGAAGAGTGTGGTTTTGCTCGAGATAAACGTCGAGAGATCCTAGCAAGCAAACGTCAAACAACAACTCAAGGCCAACTCAGTTCAAGTGTCTTGATATTATTTGTATAATAAAGTTCTAAATATCACTTAAATCAGTTTATATATTCACATTTGTATTACAGAAAATAGAAACACAAAAAAGAAACAAAAAGATGTAAAAACACATATGGTGCTTCGTCTTCAAAATTCGCTATATCATCAAAAACAAGTAAAATCAAAATTTAAAATAAATATCAATCTAACATAACTACATCATAACTATAAATTTTAATACAAATCTTAGAGAAAAAGAAACAAAAAGATGATACACTCACCCAATGCCCATTTTGTGACACATTGGTTTGGAAATCTGAAAGGACTAAAAAAGAAAAGGGAAATAAAAAGTTCTTATTTATGATTTGTTGCCAACAAGATCATGTGACTCTACCTAAAGTACATCAACCACCGCCAATGCTAAAGGAACTTTTATCAAAACCATCTTTCATGATAAACATAAGAGTGTAAAATGCTGTTTTTGCTATGACGTCAATGGGTGCAAAACTTGACAAGTCTTTACATTCTACTAAAGGCCCATATTACTACAGAATTCATGGTCAAAATTGCCACAACATGGGTTCACTCTTGCCTCTTGAAGGTGAACCACCTAGATTTTTACAACTATACATATTCGACACAAGAAACGAGATAAAAAATCGCATGACAACACTTTCACAAAAAGACAAAAAAGAACAATTAGATGAATAAATTTTTAAAGGTCTTATAAAAATGCTCGATGAAAACAATAAACTAACACATTATTTTAGAAAAGCAAGAGATCTTTATGAAAGCGGGGAAACCACAAACTTAAGTATAAGATTAGTGGGTCAAAAAGGAAAAGGTCGACTATATGATTTGCCAGATACAGATGAAATTGTTGGCCTTATAGTTGGAGATATAAAACTCACTTCAGGAGAACGTGACATAATAATAGACAGTGAACAAACAGGTTTGCAAAGAATTTGCGATTACAATTCTTTGTACATGCCACTTCAGTATCCTCTACTATTTCCTTTTGGAGAGGATGGTTACCACAAACTCATTCCTTTCAATGATAAAAACTCTTTAAAAGTTAGAAAATATCTTACAATACGTGATTATTACTCTTATCAACTACACACAAGATTGTCAGAAAGCATGACAAACACAAAATCCGGTCGATTATTCCATCAATATGTTGTAGATGCATACACAACGATATAACAAGAACACATGCATTTTTATTTATCTCATCAAGCCCAACTTAGGGCTGATGTTTACAATAATGTATGTGATGCAGTTGGACAAGGTGATATTGATGCCCAATCTGTTGGAAGAAGAGTAATATTACCTTCTACTTTTACAGGCGGACCAAGATATATGACGAAAAAATATCAAGATGCAATGACCATTTGTAAGTGGTATGGGAACCCAAATCTATCCATCACTATGACAGCAAATCCAAACTGGCAACAAATTCAAGATCATTTGCTACTCTCGGAAAATACTTCACCAAATGATAGACCTGACATTGAATGTCGTGTTTTTAAGATCAAACTAGAGCAACTAATGTCAGACCTTCAACAAGGAACATTCTTTGGAACACCAAGAGCAGGTACATTTCACTAAAAATAATATTATATATTAAACTAAACTATGCTACAACCTAGGTTACCTTCACATCAAATACAACTATATATTAAAATGAAAAAAAATTAAAATTAAAGAAAAATAAAAGAGTAATGGTTGGAAAAACATTTACAAACTATATATTTTATTTAATTTTGTTTATGATATTTATAATGCAGTAATTTACACTATAGAATTTCAAAAGAGGGGACTGCCACACGTGCATATTCTTATATGGTTACAACATGAATATAATAACCCTACCTCATCACAAATCGATGAGTTCATCTCAGCTGAAATCCCAGACAAAGAAAGTGACCCAGAGGCATATGAATTAGTTAAATTATATATGATGCACGATCCTTGTGGCATAGATCGGCCAAGCTCACCTTGCATGGAAAATGAATTATGCAATAAATTTTATCCAATGCAATATAGTGAAATGACTACAATAAATAAATTAAGACAGGTAATTTACCGTCTTCGAAAAGATGATAACAAATTTTTCATGAAAGGGCAGACTCGACTAGACAACATATTTGTTATACCTCATAATGTTAAATTACTTCAAAAAAAACAAAGCACATTTAAATGTAGAATGGTGCAAGGGTCTAAAGCCATTAAATATTTATTTAAATACATTAACAAGTGAGTTGACAAAGCAACAATCATTGCGGAGAAAGAAAAAGATCGTTTTGTGCAACATGAAGAACATCAAAATAAAGCAACAACAGTAAACGAGATTAATATCTATCTAGAATGCAAATACTTGTTCGCATGTGAAGCCATGTGGCGAATATTTGCTTTTAACATTATATATCAAAAACCAGCAATTCAGAAACTTACAATTCATTTACCTAATCAACAACATGTCGTCTTTAAAGAAATAGACGATCTATTGAACGTGATAAATCGATATGATATATATGCAACAATGTTTACTAAATGGATGGATGCTAGCAAAAGAATTCCCAGAAGCTAGAGAATTATCATATGCCCAATTTCCAACAAAATTTGTGTGGAACATTAAAGAGAAGATATGAACACCTCGAGATGTCACACTATTGGAAGAATTGTTCACATTCACCCTACCGCTGGAGAGCTATACTATCTTTGAATGCTATTGCAAATAGTAAAAGGGCCAAAAACCTATAAAGAAATTAGAACAGTAGGAAACGTCGTGCTACCAACATTTAAAGAAGCATGCAACACAAGAGGATTATTAAATGATGATAAAGAATGACATGTTGTTATGGAAAAAGCATCATATTGGGCAACATCAAGACAATCACGCCAGCTCTTTGTCCTCCTTCTTCTATACTGTGAAATTGCTTAACCGTTTAAACTGTGAAATCAATGTTGGACATATCTCTCTGAAGATATCCCATAAATATAAAGAAAAAATTCAAATTTATGGCCATGGAATTTTCTGAAAAAGAACTTCAAAGCTATGTTTTGATAGAGATTGAAAAGATTTTACAACAAAACGGTAAATCATTGGAAAATTTTATAGATATGCGGATACCATATCCTAAAATACTTAAGGCAATGCGTAACTCCCTTATAGCAAGCGAAATAAATTATGATGGTGCTCAAGAAGCTAAAGAACATCAACAATTACTACAATTTCTTAACGATGACCAAAAGAATATCTACAATGATGTGATTAAATCTATAGAAAATAACAAAGGTAAATTATTCTTTTTATCTAGCCCTGGTGGTACGAGTAAAACATTTGTATACAGATGAATAATCAGTATACTACGATCAAAAAAGAAAATTGTTCTCCCAGTTGCATCATCAGGAATAACTTCTACATTACTACTAGGTGGAAGAACAACACATTCACGATTTAAGATACTGTTGAAAATAAAAGAAAACTCAGTTTGTGATATAAGTCATGGTACAATGCTCGCAGAATTAATAATTAAAGCGGACTTAATAATATGGGATGAGGCACCAATGACACATCGTCATTCTTTTGAAGCGGTGGATAGAACATTACGAGATATTATATCAAAACAAGATCCATCTTCACAAACCAAGACATTCGGAGGAAAAACTGTATTACTAGGAGGAGACTTTAGGCAAATTCTATAAGTAATTATAAGGGGAAGTCGAGAAGACATAATATTAGCCTCATTAAATCGTCCACGTTTGTGGGATCAATGCAATGTGTATACTCTTAAGCAAAATATGAGGGTCAACCCAACAGAAAAAGATTTTGCAAAATGGTTACTACTGGTGGGTGAAGGTAAATCAAATAATATGAATCAACATAAAAATGAGGATGATGATTTCGATATGGTCAACATTGCCCCAAATTTAATGGTTCAAAAGAAAGAATGTGCAATAAAGGACATTGCAAAGCAAACTTATTCAAAGTATGAAACCTACTATAGCAATAGAAATTACCTGACTGAAAGAGTTGTACTTACACCAAGAAATGACACAGTAGATGACATAAATACTTTTATGCTTTCAAATCTACCTGGAGAGCACAAAGAATATTTAAGTTCTAATTCATTTGAACATGAAGCTGAAGAAAGCTCATCATTAAACACAATATATCTCATTGAGTTGAACATGATGCTGAAGAAAGCTCATCATCAGACACAATATATCCCATTGAGTATATGAATCCCCTTAGAATTATTGGAGTAGCAAACCACAAAATCACACTAAAAGTTGGATGTCCTATTATGTTATTGAGAAATCTAAACAAAAAAGGGCTTTGCAATGGTATAAGATTAATAGTCTTGAAAATAGGAGATCGTGTCATTGAAGCTGATATATTAACTGACTGCAATATAGGAGACAAAGTTTTGATCCCGAGAATAATTTTTTCTACAACTGATACAGAGTTGCCTTTTGTTCTAAGAAGACGTCAATTTCCAATCAGAATTTGTTATGCTATGACTATTAATAAAAGTCAAGGTCAAAGTTTAAAAAATGTTAGTATATACCTCCCAGACCCAGTCTTTACACACGACCAATTGTATGTAGCACTTTCTAGAGTTACTTTGGCCAAAGGTTTGAAAATACTTAATGATGCCAATGACAAAAAAGCGTAGCTACCATAACACACATTGTGTACAAGGAAGCATTCAATAATCTACCCAATTTTTCCTGAAAACGCTAATTAACTTTAGTCATTAGCAATGATAGAGAAAATAAGGCACCTTTTATTTGTTACAGATACGATTTTATTATATTTCTTCGCTTACCTTATTTTGTAAGTGAGATTCATTCTCAATTCTCAAATTCAAGGGTCTTTCTTCTAATAATGCCTATGAAATGGCATATTTTATTGACTTTAACTTATAGATAACGAAACAAAATATCGAGACACTACAGATACAACTGTATGCCATAATTTTCATACATTCTCAGTTCTCAAATGCAAGATCCTTTCATCTAAGAGTGCCTATGAAATACCTATAATATTGACCTCCTGCTCACAGATAATGAAGCAAAATTAAAAAGGTTACGGATGTGGTCCTATGCTAATTCTTTACTAACCTCATTTTGTATTTGAGATTCTTTCTCTGTTCTCAAATGCAAGATCCTTTCTTCTAATAGTGCCTGTAAAAAATCATGTTATTCCAAACTTCAGCTTACAGATAATGCAGCAAAATAGGAAAAAAAGCTATGGGTACAATATTTCCCTAACTTCATTTTGTTTGGAGCTTCATTATCTATTCTCAAATACAAGATCCTTTCTTCTAATAGTGCCTGTAAAATACCATGTTATTTCGAGCTTCAGCTAAAGGATAATGCAACAAAATAGAAAAAAAGCTATAGGTATCATTTTTCCCTAACTTCATTCTGTATGTGAGCTTCATTTTCTGTTCTCAAATGCACTATCCTTTCTTCTAACAGTGCCTGAAAACACCATGTTATTCATATCCTTTAGCTTACATATGACGCAAAAAAATAGTCAATGATGAAAAAAGATTCTTCACTCACCGCTTTCTGTATGGGAGCTTCACTCTCAGTTTCCAACATTTGTAGATTTTCACAACCAGCCTATTAAAAATGGCAATTCATTTTCACAACTCTTTTGAAAAAAGAAAACATGATCAGATGATAGAGAGGTATCCTTAAGAAAAGAAGAAATAATTTGTAAGAGATTATCACCTCTTTCTACAGGTAGGAGCCATTTTAATCATGTAACTGTTTAATTTCTTCAAGCAACACCTACAACAATCACCTTTGTTAGGGTGACTGACATTTCCCAAAAAATGTTCCGATGCTATCCCAACATTATCAAGGAGTAACTTCAATAACAACGAACATTATCCTTTCAGGTACATCGTAACCAAACAAGAAATAAAAAAATGAGATCTTTTGCAAATGTTCTTAGAAACTGAACTTAATTCGCTGAGGTGGTTTCTTCTTTTATTCAAGAACAAAACACACTATTGGGTTTTCGGTGGAGATAGAGATGAGATAATCGAAATGGAGACAACGACGGTGGTTTCGTAGAGCTCAGAATAAAGTTTTGGAGACGGCTCCATCATAACGACGGAGATGGAATGATGAAAGATTTGTTCAAAACAGTGTCGTTTTAGTTTGAGGTTTGCTCTGGAGTTTCAGAATTTTTCAGTTAAAACCATTTGTATAGTAAATTTCTTTTCTTGACAGAACAAATCTGTTTGATCAGCCCCGCCCAAAACTTTTGTTAAGCCTATTAAAAATAAATCACGATGTCGTTTTTTAAATATATGTTGGGTCAATAATTATTTAGTTATTGTTATTTTATATTCTCATGTAAAATAATAATAATTAGTAGCATACATGTTAAAATTTCATGACAAAATATCCTTAGTACATCACATACAAACATTCAATTACAAACATTTTGTTAAATAGAAAAAAAAAATTAAATTTATAATTACAACTACATGAAATATTTTAAAAATCTTTAACTACGTTACATTTCATCCCACACAAATGCGTGGGTAATAGCCCTAGTTTAATTTAAAAAATTGACCAAAGAAGATGATAACGTGAGTTATAATGGTGGGACCAGGGCATGAGATAATGATCAAGAGGAGCATTGATAATTTCTCTAAATAAACTATATTAATTTTTAAACATTCATAGTGGGTCCGTACCCCTTCTCTGTTCTACATAGATTCACCTCTGGTTATAAATCCACAATGTCATAGATGTTGTAGAGCTGTCGAGTCCATTGAGCATTTGTTTTATAGTTGTGACTATGTTTAATCTATTTGGAGGGGTTCCCAAGTCGTGTGTGATGTTCTTATTGATCCTACGGCTTCGTTTGAACAAAAGTTTGGGCGGTAATTCTTAGTCACAACAATCTTAATCTTCCCATGCATACTAAACATTTATCGATTTGCCTTTTATGGAGAATTCTGCTTGTGTATGATAACACAAGATATCACATGGAGACAAGATCTTCGAAAAGCAAACAAGGATGCTCAAGAGTGGATTAAAAGCAAAAAAAATCCAAGATTACAAATGCAGATTGGTTAAGAAGAAAGCTCGCAATGGTGCTCGGTCTTCTTGGAAACATCCTTCGATGAAATGATTTCCTTGAGAATAGCTTGTGCCTAGCATCTTCTCGGATTGATTTACAACCCCGAATTCGTGCGTACTTGCTTTCTTGTTACTTTTTTTTGCTTTACTGTCATTTAGTTTCCATAACACTTTTCTCCTTCAGCCTTAGCCCATAGTTGATTATATTTCTCTATATGTGATCGCTGGTCTCTGTGAATCGATCCTATATATACTACTGCGAGTTGATATGTGCACTTGCATATAGTTATCAGGTGAAACCTAACCCTATCAATGGGAGGATCTCTACCATTTAGTTTGTGACACAATTGTTGGAAGGCTTGACGTGGCAACGACTTTGTGAAGTTATCAACTAACTGTAGAGAAGTTGAAACATGTTTGATTTCAAGAGCCCCAAGTGAAACTCGTTCACGGACTTAATGATAGTCGCATTCAATATGTTTAAGTTGATGGTGGGATACCAGATTTGTTTAGAGATGTAAATCAAATAGATTGTCTCATTAGAGAATAGTCGCCTTGGACTGTGATATGCCTATGTCTTGAAGTACAAAAGATATCCACGTTAATTCGCGGGCGGTTATAGCGAGAGATTTATACTTTGCTCTGGTTGAATATTTTTAGACAGTGGGTTGTCTCTTAGCCGACCATGATATGATGTTGGATTCAAATAAAGCACATAATCTTGTCGTTGAGCGCTGAGTATCTTGACAACCTGCCCAATCACTGTCGCTATAAAACACCAAAGATAAGTTGTTATCTTTGAAGAAGTGAAATCCCATTGATAAAATACCATGATGATATCATAGAATCCGTTTCAAGAGACCAAAATCTGATATGGTAAGTGAATGCATTCGTTGGAAAATGAAGTTTATTAATATCAGGACGAGTGATGGTGAGATATTGTAATTTCGCGACAAGACTGCGAAAATAGTTCAATTGGGGAAACAACTATTTTTCTCGAAAGACATAATCAAGTAGCAGTTGGAGAGGAGTTTTAATTGGATTACATGACGACATATTAGTGTGATGCCAAATTTTCTTTATATATGAAGTTTGACGCAAAAATAACCCTCTTGAATGATCTTGTATCTGAACCCCAAGAAAGTAATGAATATTATCCAAGTCTTTCATCGCAAACTAGCTGCTGAGCTCTACTATAAGTGACTTAAAAAGAGTAGAATCTGATCTGATTAGTAGAATATCATCCACATATAACAAGAGAACTAATGTGTTACCATTATGATGATAAGTAAATAGTGAAAGATTAGCTCTGCTACATACAAACCCAAATTCAAGAAGAAAAACATCAACTTGTTAAATTTCATTTTCATTTACAGTAAAACAGAGAAAATATAGCTTTACTAATTTTAAGTGATGGTCTACCTAAAATTACAACGACTTGATATTGTGTTAAATAACTCTATAAAAATATTGTAAAAATTTTATGCATAACATTTTTTTGTACATAGAATTAGAACTAACACAAAAATTTTAAAAGCTAACTGAAAATTGATCTAGTCTGATTATCTTTTGAGTGAATTTGAACAATGACCAAAAAAGAAGAGAATTAGGGGTGTCAACATGGATAAACTAAACCAAACCAATTCATATCCAAAATAATTGGAAGGTAAATGGATCATGGGTTAATCCAACCCAATTAGTAAATGGTTTGGATCAATCCATAATCCAATAAATAAATAGATAATAGTTTTAATGGTTTATCCATTATTTTTTTTGTTATAGTATAAAACAAAATTAATTAATAATTATAATAATAAATAATACTTATCATTATCAACATCATCGTATTTATAATTAAAGTTACTCTAATCACCACCATAATAAACATTTTGGAATATTGTATTACACTAAAATTTATGAATTTATGTTTTTGGCGGAAATTTGATGGAGTTAAGTTTTTGTGGGAAAATTTGCGGATTTACGTTTTTTGCGGAAAAATCGACGGGTTCACGTTTTTGTCAGAAAAATTTCACAGATTTATATTTTTTGAGGGAAAATATACGAATTTACGTTTTTAGCGTGAAATTTTACGGATTTATGATTTTAGCGGGAATTTTTTACGAATTTACGTTCATGGCGAAATATTTTGTGGATTTATGTTTTTGGCAGGAAACTAGACTGATTTTCATTTTTGGCAGAAAATTTTGCGGATTTACGTTTTTGGTGGGAAATTTTGCGGATTTACGTTTTTGGCGGCAAAATAGAGGGATTTAAGTTTTTGGCGGGAAATTTTGCAGATTTACGTTTTTGGTGCAAAATTTTTGCGGATTAACGTTTTTGGCGGCAAATTTTACGGATTTACGCTTTTGCATACAAGTTTTGTGGATTTACTTTTTTGGCGGGAAATTTTGTAGATCTACGTTTTTGATGGGAAATTTTGCGGATTTTCGTTTTCGGCGGGGAAAAAGATGAATTTACGTTTTTGGCGGGAAATTTTGTGGATTTACGTTTTTGGCGGGAAAATAAACAGATATACGTTTTTGCGTGAAAGTTTTGCGGATTTACATTTTTGCCAAAAAATTTTGCGGATTTACGTCTTTGGCGTGAAGTTTTGCGGATTTACGTCTTTTGCGGGAAGTTTTGCGGATTTTTGGCAGGAAAATTTGCTAATTTTCTTTTTTTTTTGCGTGAAAGTTTTGTGTATTTACATTTTTGGCGGGAAATTTTGTGGATTTACATTCTTGGCGGGAAAATTTGCGGATTTACGTTTTTGGCGAAAAAATCGACGAACTTATGTTTTAGGCGAGAAAATTTTGCGGATTCACATTTTTGGCGTTAAAATAGACGAATTTCCATTTTATAGGCGGGAAAAGTTTGTGGATTTATGTTTTTGCGGGAAAGTCGACTTATTTACCTTTTTGCGGGAAAATCAACAAATTACGTTTGTGATATGATAGTGGTAATGGTAATAAACTATTTGAATGATGATGACGATGATTATGTGATGATAATGATAATTGAATGATTATGATAATGACATGTTGAAGATTAATGGGTTAAACCATTACCATCCATAAATCATTTTAATCCAATCCATTTCAATCCAAACCATCTTATCCATTAATCCATTTGATCCCATAAGATATTATCCATTTTGACACCCTAAAGAGAATTAAATATAGGAATGGAATATATTTTATTATACAATAGACATTACATATTTATAGTGTAATACATGTGAAACATTAGGGTTACAATTAATCTAATTACATTACTATCCTTTCCTTAACACACCCCCGCAAGATGGCGATACCCGGTTGTCGAGATATAGCCTTGGCCAAAGTGACAACAAGTTGATTCTTTGTCGAAATATGAGCAACACGAAGTAATCCGGCTTGAACAAGATTGCGAATGAAATGATAATCCAAAGCAATGTGTTTCATCTGGGAGTGAAAACCGGATTCGCACATAAATAAGTTGTGCCAACATTATCGCAATATATCACAGGGGGTATTGGCATTGAGATTCCAAGTTCGGAAAGTAAAGAACATATCCATCGTAACTCGGCTGCGACATTGGCGACCGCTGATATGTACATATTTAGATGGATTTTAGCTTAGTTTCATCCACTTTTAGGTTGTATATATGGCATATAAGTCTTAGAATGCATTAGTTTGAGTCTAGAGTCTAGTTTAGGAAACATGTTGCATTTGCATACATTTTCTTTGCATTTTGTAGGTGCAACTTTGGATGAATTTATGAAGGCTCTAGGGATAGATTCAAGGTGGATTTTGGAGCTAAGAAATCAAGGAAAAAAAGAGCAAAAAGCTATGGAAGAATTGAGGATCAACAAGGCATCAAAGAGGAGCAAGAAACCATCAAAACTGCTAAAGGGAAGTTCCTATCAACCTGGAGTTGATGGCCAGCAACCTAGGGTCGATGGCCAGCAACCTAGGATCGATGGCTGCTCACCTTTCCAGCAACCAAGACCTTGGCTGCCAAAGGGAAGCTCCCATCGACCAGATGCAAGCTCCCATCGACCTCCAAGGTCGATGGCTGATAGCATTGGCCGAAAATGCCCTTATTTTAGGGCTTCCTCTCTTCTCTCTTTATTATAAATAGACGTCTTATGTTCCAAGAACAAAAACAACCTTTCCTTAGCTTAAAAACCTCTCTTTTTAACACTTTTGTTTATGTTCTAAGTTGATTCTCTTGATCTTTTAGATCAAGAGTCTCTCTTGTATCTCAAATCTTTTATCTGTTAAATCATGCTTATATTTATCATCTTTTCTCTCTTTTCTCATATGATGTGTGAGTAGTCTTTTCTTGGATATTGGGGATGGTAGATTTGAGATGATTTATGGTTAGATAATGGTGTTTAGTGATAGAT
>OVAN01003059.1:0-30598 GCA_900406275.1 Anastatica hierochuntica
AGTTTTCCTCGCAAATTTCTCTCGCAAATTGCGTGTTTTCTTGTAGTGTTCAAGGCTTGGGAAGCGACTTGACATCAGATACTTTAAGAGATCTTTGGTTTAAATTTAGACCGGATATTGTATTCCTTTCGGAAACTAACAATGTTCTTTTAATTTATAAAAATTTCAATTAAGTTTCGTGTTTAATAATTTGTGCACGATGGACCCGTTAGGTTCAAGTGGTGGACTTGCTGTTTTTTACAATAGTGAAATAAAACTAGACAATTTGTTCTCTAGTAACCGCATTATTGACGTCAACGCTTCTTTTCATGGCATTAAAGTCTCTATCTCGTTTGTATATGGAGAGCCTATGTCTGCATATCAGTATAAAGTATGGGACAAACTTATGGAAATAGGCATGCAATGTTCAAAACCATGGTTAATAATAGGGGATTTAAACGAATTAACCGGTAATCATGAGAAGAAGGGAGGGCCGATGCGATCCGCGACCTCTTTTGTTCCCTTTAACCAAATGTTACATTATTGCAGAATGACAGAATTTCCATTTGCGGGAGACCAGCTTTCATAGAAAGGTACACGGAATAAAAAAAAATGTCCGATGTAAATTGGATAGGGCGGTCGGTAACGAGGATTGGCATAATGCTTTTAGACATTCCAAAGTGGAATATTTGGCAAGGATAGGATCAGACCATCGTTCCATATTATTAAAATTCAACTATAAAGAGGAAAAGTATTTTAAAAATTTTCGGTTTGATAAAAGATGGATAAGAAAGAACAGTTTTATTGAGGCCATTTCCACGGGTTGGCAGAATACAAGGAATTTTAGGGAACCAATTTTCGTGGATAAAATAAAAAATTGTATAAATTCGATTTCATGGTGGAGGAAAAATAATATACCACCAGGGAATGAGAATATCGAGGTTTAGAAGGCCAAGTTGGAAGAAGCTCAGAATGATGATTCAATATCGCATGATACAATCATTGTTATAAAAAAGAAGCTTCAAGAAGCTTATTAAGACGAGGAAATATTTTGGAAACAGAAAAGTAGAAATTTATGGTTAAAAGAAGGAGACAGGACCGCAAAATTCTTTCATGCTTCAAGGAAGCAAAGGCGGGCAAGAAATCATATTTCAGGACTTTTCGATTCCCAGGATACATGGGAGGAATCACCGGAAAAGATGGAAAGTATAACAACAACGTATTTTCAAAATCTCTTCACACCTACTGTGACAGAAATTTTTTCTCGAGTTCTTGAGAATGTGGTACCGGTTATCACAGATAAGATGAATCAGTCATTGACAAGAGATATTTCGGAAAAAGAAGTAAGGTCAGCACTTTTTGCCATGCACCCGAAAAAAGCCCCTGGTCCTGATGGGATGACGACTTTGTTTTTCTAACGCTATTGGGGGGTTCTAAAGGATGACATAGTCAGTTTGGTGAAAGATTTTTTACGTCCGGAAAATTTGACCCACGACTTAATGAGACAAATATTTGTCTAATTCCAAAGACGGATCAACCTAAGAGGATGTCTGAGCTTAGACCAATTAGCTTATGTAATGTGGGATATAAGATTATATCCAAAATATTATGTCTAAGGTTAAGAAAGTTTCTCCCGTCAGTCATCTCAGAGACACAATCAGCCTTTGTGTCTAGGAGACTAATCACGGACAATATTTTGATTGCCTAGGAGATGTTCCATGGATTACGTACTAACCAAAGTTGTCGATATGAGTTCATGGCCATTAAGACGGATATGAGTAAGGCATATGACCGAGTTGAATGGCCTTTTTTGGAAGCAGTTATGCAAAAATTGGGTTTTGGAAAAACGTAGATATCTTGGCTAATGTGGTGTGTTCAGTCGGTTTCTTATAAGGTTCTTTTTAGTGGCCACCCGACAGGGAACATTGTTCCTCAGAGAGGTTTAAGACAGGGTGATTCTTTATCCTCGTATTTGTTCATCTTATGTACGGAGGTTTTGATTGCTAACATTAAACGGAAGGAAATGGAGGGTGCTTTAATAAAAATTAAGATCGCACAGCAAAGTCCTGCGATCTCACATTTGCTTTTCGCGGATGATAGTATTTTCTTTTGCAAGGCAGAGGCTTCTCAGTGTCAAGCTATTTTAGACGTTTTACAGGATTATGGGACTGCATCGGGTCAAGTAATAAACTGTGACAAGTCATCTGTCTTATTTGGCAAGAATGTTCCGGAGCAGTTAAAAGCTGTGATGAAGGTACAACTAGGTATTTCGAAAGAAGGGGGAATGGGGAATTACCTAGGCATTCCAGAGAGTCTGGGCGGTCATAAAAGCCAGATTTTTAACTTTATAAGGGAATGACTCGGAGAACGAGTAAATGGATGGTCGTCCATATTTTTATCAAAAGGAGGCAAGGAAATTCTGATAAAATCAGTTGCTTTAGCGCTACCCAAATATGTCATGTCAGGTTTTAGGCTCCCCAAAGGTTTAACTTCAAAGTTAACTAGTGCGATTTCTAAATTCTGGTGGAGCTCCAATGGATATAACCGCGGTCTCCATTGGGTTGCATGGGACAAAGTATGTACTCCAAAAGAGAATGGAGGCCTCGACTTTATATCTCTGGAGGACTTTAACACGGCTTTATTGGCCAAACAGTTATGGAGACTAATATAGTTTCCGGATTCTTTGGTGGCTCGCATTCTTCGGGGTAGATACTTTAGAAATGTTCACCCTTTGAATGCAAAAAAACCAAACTCTCCTTCTTTCGAGTGGAAGAGCATTTTCTCAGCCCAAGTATTACTCAAACAAGGAATTAGGATACGGATAGGCTATGGCATTAATACTTCAATGTGGAATGACCCATGGATTCCGGATTTACAACCACGACCGACAAGGGGTCCACGAAGCGTATGGCACCTTGGACTAAAGGTTCAACATCTAATAAATCCTACGACGAGGGAATGGCATTTGACAATTTTACAGGAATTTATGGTTCAAGAAGACGTTGAGCTCATTAGGGGTATCCAACCGAGCCAGATTACTACTTATGTCGGTCTGATATGGCATTATACAAAATCGGGTCAATATACGGTTAGATCGGGGTATAGATTACTTAACTCGGTGGAAATAAATCAGATAAATAACACTGGTTGGGGTCCAAGCCTGGAGGCCCTGACATCTTTTACTTGGAAAATAAAATGTCCACTCAAAATACAACACTTTTTCTGGCAAATCATTACAAGGAGTATAGCGGTGGCAAGGAATTTAAATGATAGAGGGGAGCAGTGTAATTTGACGTGTCAACGTTGTGGCAAAGCTGAGGAATCAATCAATCATGTTTTATTTCAGTGTGAATCAATTAGGTCGATTTGGAGTTCTTTTTGTAACTCGGAGAGACCAGAGGATTTTCCTACAGGCTCACCGTATACAAATATGGATTACATATTCTAGCGAAGTCCCATCCGTAACCACGACAGGAATTCTGATTTGTTCTCTTGGGTATTGTGGCTTATATGGAAAGCACGGAATCATATGGTGTTTCAAGGTATCCAGCTTGTAGCTGCGGCTATTCTGGAAAATGCAGAGAACGACATGGCGGCTTGGACAGAGGCTCAAGTACAACCAAACATGGTTGAAGAGCAAATATTTACGGAGACTCCACGATCTAATGGATTAATATGTCGAATAGATGGATCTTGGAAACAATCGGATCCCACTTCCGGTCTTGGGTTGATATGTAAGGATAGGGACAACTCGATAGTATTAGTAGGAGCGAAATGTTGTCGTCGAAGCCTTTCACCTTTGCACTCAGAGTTGGAAGCTATGCTATGGGCACTGGAGGAGCTCCATAATCGACAAATCAATTGTCAATCTTTTGAGACGGATAGTTCAGAGCTTTTCAACATCCTGCAACATCCGCATGATTGGCCGGCTTTCTTAAATCCCATTCATGACTTTCAATGATTTTGTGGACACTACCTAGAGTTTTCAATCTTTACTATCTCGCGTCGGGGAATACACAAGCAGACTGTCTCGCTCGAGGAGCCCGAATTCTTTTCTCAGATTATATTTTTGTAAACTCCTATCCTCCAGGTTGGGCAACCAATGCTGGAGTGACTTTCTGATTAATGTGTGGTTGACAAAAAAAAATATTGACCAATTAATATGGTTAAAAAGTTTTCGTCTATTTATTGATCAAATATATATTTTTAGTTTCATCAATAAATGGTCAGAACTTTTCGGTTTGGTTTTGACAAAATTTTTGGTCAAAAAGCTTTTGACGTTTCTCAACAAATTTGTGTTTTGGTTAAATAATGATTAAAATATCACTGCTAATTTTTTAACAATCATTTGGACGGAAATTTAGTGAAATTATGTCCTCCATCCTTGTAGTGTGTATATATATATATATATATATATATATATATATATATACACACACGGTTGGTCTTGGTCCAAAAACTCTCTTTCATTTATCAATTATTAATAAAGACTAAGAGATGGTCCGCGCTACCCGCCGACTGTTCTTTAAACTTGGTTACAAAGCTTTGAATTTAATATTTAAAATGCTGTATTTAAATTACAGAACATATGTGTAAACTTATTTGGTTTTAAATTTATTTAAAATTTTTTTATGGAAACTACTTTTCAACAAATGAACTAAAGGATACATATAAAATACTTAAATGGTAATTCAATCCCAACAAATACCAAGGAAAAATTATCTTGAAGACACAAACATGTACTCACAAGGAGTGGAGTATAAAATGTAAGTATATTAAATTAGAACTAAGCTTGTTTAGCTTGCACACTCTTCTCCAAAAATATCAAAATTTTCCTTAACTTGAATCAATCGCTGAAGTTTGTGATTGCGCAGAAACTCCCATGAGATAAGCTGGTGAAGAGTGTGGAGTGTTCAATGGAGCTTTTGGGCTTAATTGATGAAGAAGCAAATATGTTTCACAAAAGGGGAAAGATATACATATAAGCTGATCCTGGAGTTACGAAAAAATTTATTGGTAATGAGATGAACCTATTTGTTGGTGAAAATATAAAGAGAACGTTTACATGTTGAGTGATAAATTTTTTTTATCGTATAAATTTTCTCATGTTAATACTCAAAAATCTGATATTTATGACTCTTTTGTGGCTGATGTATTACGTGAATGTGTTATATTATTGATAATTTGAAGTGTGTGTATATATATGTTACTAATTGTTATTTTATCCTTATTTCCACCTAGTAAACATTTACATTTTTCTATTTTTATTGATTTTTTTCTTTCGATGCTTATCTCTATTTTTGCAAATTTTGTTATTTTGTAATTACCTTTGAGAGAGATAAATCGTGTTTTTTTATTAATTTAAGCAACATATTTTTGCAATTATTTTTGGTTTTGTGAACTTACATTTCTTACATGCATTTTAAAACAATAGTTTTAGTGTTAAACTGATGAAATAATATACTTTCATAATTTTCATTAACACTGAGTTCGAAAAGTTGTGCTTCTTCGTCCGACTAAAAATTTGTCAATCATTATGTAACTGTGGACCCGAAAATTTAGTATGTATTCCCTCTTTTTATTTTTCTAAGTATCATTTTACAGTTTAATTTTTGTTTCATATTAAATCTCGTTTTATATTTGTAGTGCAAACTTTTGAAAACTACCAACTTTATTCTTGATCTTTTAGTCCAATAATTTGTAAAATCAAATAAAATAATATATTAATTAGATGTATAAAAGAAAATTTAATTGTTTTTTTATTGTGTGAAAACTTTTAAATGACATGCATACTGAAACCAATGGAGTATTTATTTGGAGTTAAAAACAATGGAAATATATAAAATTCATTTTCTCTGTACATAGTTTTCGTTTTAATTCATATTTTCTTACAACGATTTTTTTTACATTTATAATTGTAGTTATTTGATAAACTCACACATTTGTTTTCTTATTAATTCTAATATTAAATTAGGGAAATTAATAGATTATTTTATGTTCATACATGATAATATCTCGTAAAACCTTCTTATGAGAGTGCGGCTAATCTTTACATTTTATGCTTTCCTCTTTCTTACATTGCACACCAAAACAAAAAGTGGGTCGAATAGATGGATCTTGGAAACAATTGGATCCCACTTCCGGTCTTGGGTTGATATGTAAGGATAGGGACAACTCGATAGTATTAGTAAGAGCGAAATGTTGTCGTCGAAGCCTTTCACCTTTGCATTCAGAGTTGGAAACTATGCTATGGGCAATGGAGGAGCTCCATAATCGACAAATCAATTGTCAATCTTTTGAGACGGATAGTTCAGAGCTTTTCAACATTCTGCAACATCCTGCAACATCCGCATGATTGGCCGTCTTTCTTAAATCCCATTCATGACTTTCAATGACTTTGTGGACACTACCTAGAGTTTTCCATCTTTACTATCTCGCACTGGGGAATACACAAGCAGACTGTCTCGCTCGAGGAGCCTAAATTTTTTTCTCAGATTATATTTTTGTAAACTCCTATCCTCCGGGTTGGACAACCAATGCTGGAGTGACTTTCTGATTAGTTGACAAAAAAAATATTGACCAATTAATATGGTTATAAAGTTTTCGTCTATTTATTGATCAAATATATATTTTTAATTTCGTCAATAAATGGTCAGAACTTTTTGGATTGGTTTTGACAAAATTTTTGGTCAAAAAACTTTTGACGTTTCTCAACAAATTTGTGTTTTCGTTAAATAATGATTAAAATATCACTGCTAATTTTTTAACAATCATTTGGACGGAAATTTAGTGAAATTAGGTCCTCCGTCCTTGTAGTGTATATATATATATACCCCCACGGTTGGTCTTGGTCCATAAACTCTCTTTCATTTATCCATTATCAATAATGACTAGGAGATGGTCCGCGCTACGCGCCTTTAAACTTGGTTACAATGTTTTGAATTTAATATTTAAAATGTTGTATTTAAATTACAAAATATATATGTAAACTTATTTGGTTTTAAATTTATTTAAAGTTTTATTATGTAAACTACTTTTCAACAAATGAACTAAAGGATACATATAAAATACTTAACTGGTAATTCAATCCCAACAAATACCAAGGAACAATTATCTTGAAGACACAAACATATACTCATAGGGAGTGGAGTATAATATGTAAGTATATTAAATTAGAACTAAGCTTGTTTAGCTTGCACATTCTTCTCCAAAAATATCAAAATTTTCCTTAACTTGAATCAATCGCTGAAGTTTGTGACTGCGCAAAACTCCCATGAGGTAAGCTGGTGAAGAGTGTGGAGTGTTCGATGGAGCTTTTGGGCCTAATTGAGGAAGAAGCAAATAGGTTTCACAAACCAAGGGGAAAGATATACATATAAGCTGATCCTGGAGTTACAAAAAAATTTATTGGTAATGAGATGAACCTATTTGTTTCTTGGTGAAAATATAAAGAGAACGTTTACATGTTGAGTGATAAATTTTTTTTATCTTATAAATTTTCTCATGTTAATATTCAAAAATCTGATATTTATGACTCTTTTGTGGCTTATGTATTACGTGAATGTGTTATATTATCGATAGTTTGAAGTGTGTGTATATATATGTTACTAATTGTTATTTTATCCTTATTTCCACCTAGTAAACATTTACATTTTTCTGTTTTTATTGATTTTTTTATTTCGATGCTTATCTTTATTTTTGCAAATTTTGTTATTTTATAATTATCTTTGAGAGAGATAAATCGTGTTTTTTGACTAATTTAAGCAACAGATTTTTGCAATTATTTTTGGTTTTGTGAACTTACACTTCTTACAGACATTTTAAAACAATAGTTTTAGTGTTAAACTGATGAAATAATATACTTTCGTATTTTTCATTAACACTGAGGTCGAAAAGTTGTGCTTCTTCGTCCGACTAAAAATTTGTCAATCATTATGTAACTGTGAACCCGAAAATTTAGTATGTATTCCCTCTTTTTATTTTTCTAAGTGTCATTTTACAGTTTAATTTTTGTTTCATATTAAACCTCGTTTTATATTTGTAGTGCAAACTTTTGAAAACTACCAACTTTATTCTTGATCTTTTAGTCCAATAATTTGTAAAATCAAATAAAATAATATATTAATTAGATGTATAAAAGTAAATTTAATTGTTTTTTAATTGTGTGAAAACTTTTAAATGACATGCATACTGAAACCAATGTGGAGTTAAAAACAATGGAAATATATAAAATTCATTTTCTCTGTACATAGTTTTCTTTTTAATTCATATTTTCTTACAACGATTTTTTTTACATTTATAATTGTAGTTATATGATAAACTCACACATCTGTTTTCTTATTAATTCTAATATTAAATTAGGGAAATTAATAGATTATTTTATGTTTATACATGATAATACCTCGTAAAACCTTCTTCTGTGAGTGCGGCTAATCTTTACATTTTATCCTTTCCTCTTTCTTACATTGCACACCAAAACAAAAAAGTGGGTCTCGAAAATTGATCTGAATTTCATACATGAAATATCTAAGACCGAAACGGGCTTATCAACCGTAAGTCCATTTAGACCAAATATATCCCAACTTGAAAAAAAGTTTCGATTTTGCTTCTCCGTCGGAAACTCACGACTACCGGAAAATGTAGGGTGATATGAAGATATTATTATTTATAGCTCTAACCAAACCATCAAGTACTGTTACTTAATTACATCTACTAAACAGTAAACAACTTTGAAACATATAAGAGTTTTTACTTAAGCTCTTGTATCCATAGTCTCTTCCACAATTTAATGGTTCATATAATATTATACACTTGTCGCAAGGTTGGAGACCAGAATTTGGAAGGACTTTGTGGTGGAGCCTGATAAACGGAGAGAGCTTGAAGGCGTTAGTTGTGGAGCCTGAAAAACAGAGAGAGCTTAAGTTTTTGACCCCTTTGACTTAATTACAGAGGTTTTATAAACAATAGGCAATAAAGAATGGTAAATCATACTTCTGATCCACTGATGGCAAGAACTATGTAGTTTCATCGTTGTTTACCAAAGTAAATCCTGGAAATAAGTTACCAAAGAAAATATATTCGATGAACAAAGTTAAGATGAAATTTGAAATGGGAAAATCCCATAAAAAACTCTGAAAGTGGCAGACACTTCCACTATAAACCTTTCAGGTTTTTCACTTCCAATTTAATTCCTCAGAGTAAGAAAGATTACAATATAAACACCCATAATGGCAATTTTGTACGCGTTGACCGTTGACCCGATGGAACCGTAAACACCGTTAACGGAGCTTTTAACACCGTAATTGTTTCTGTTAGTTTAATTAACTCTGTTAATAGTTAACACCGTAATTAAACTAACAGAAGCACTTACGGTGTTAAAAACTCCGTTAACGGTGTTTACGGTTCCGTCGGGTCAACGGTCAATGCGTACAAGATTGTCATTATGGGTGTTTAAATTGTAAACTTTCTCATTCTGAGGAATTAAATTGGAAATGAAAAACTTTGAAAGTTTAAAGTGGAAGTGTCTGCCACTTTGAAGGTTTTTTATGGGATTTTCTCAATTTGAAATTATATGGGTAAGATTAACCTTGTAGAAGAGAGCTAAATTGAATTGCTTATCACGATGAATCAAGAGAAGAAGTTGGGTTGAGATGCTAAAGTCTTGTGCATCCTTAACGAATCACCAAAAAACAAAACTGTTATGCCCATATGTCGTTACATAATTTGACTACCAAAAAGCTCATTTGGATAGTTTTCATTGTAAAACATATTCAAGTAAGAGTTGGAACTACATTACCTTGAGAAGACTTGGCGTTCACTTTATTCCCTTTGGATATTGAATATGAGATTTTTTTTTCAACACTACCGAAAACAGTTTAGCCCTCCACAGCAGCTTCTTCACTTGAGTACTTTTTCTTCTTTTTTATTTTTCGTCTCGGCAGAATGATTGTTAGGTGAGAAAACGGTTTAGAAGTGTTGTTGTATACACAACATAAAGCCTTTTGCACCTGTGATCTAATCATTTCGTATAATCAAGGAACTATCTACTTATTAGCATCTCACATATGACACTGATACTTTGTTTCATCCCCCAAAAAAAATCTCAATTCAAGGAATGAGAGTTCTGAAATAAATAGACGAAAATGAGAGTTCTTACTTGGCATTGTTTGCTATTCCATTTTGAGCTTTCGTGCTTGGACAATTTTTGCTCGTTTCTTACTTGTTCAGCTTGTTTATCGTCTGCACTTTAGATGTAACACCATTAGTATTCATTAACAACGCTGACACAAGTGATGCAAAAGACAAAACATATATTAATAGGCGTCCTGCATTGCAAAGATAACCAAGGAATGACGTGTTGGTACAGGATAAACACGTCAAACGATCTTTGAGATTGTAATATCTCGGGCTACATGATATATATGTATCAAAGGGAGCAGAATCAGATCTAGACACAACAGAACATAGCTTCGTCCTCATCTAGAAACCCATAAAATTATCCAAATTTAACTACTAAGCTCATTGAAAAAGAAAATACAAAACCGATTTAAACAAAGAGAAGCAACATTATCCTAGCTCAGTGAATCAATCATTCCAAATAGTGAAATCATAAATCATTGACATAATCAATGTCAATTAGATCAACAATATGAACAAAGACAGAAAGGGTGAGATGGGTGATTTGATTACTTGAGACCTGTTGTTGTGTATGCTCCTCTTCTCTCTTCGAGATTACCTTTTCTTCGTTCTTCTCCTTCCTCATCTCTCTTCTCTCATTCTTTTTCTCTCTCGCGTTCTCTGTTTTCTTCTTCAAGGGAAAACCAATCTCTGACAGAGCCATGCTCTTTTCTCAATTCATCTCTCTCCTCATCTAAGATCAAGCTAAATCTCATCAAAACTCTCATTTTTTCTTTGGAAGGTGGAAAGGTGGTTGGCTTTATAAGTCGTGTAAGATTCACGTTATAGGAAGAGGAAGACGAAAAGTAAACGAAAGAAGGATAAGAGAAACGGGAAGAAGGCGAGGACGCAAAACGTGAATTTTTTTTTGCTAGGTTTCAGGCATAGTATGTACGAGTTGGAATAAAATAGCCAATATATTAAGGCCCATGCGAGAAGAGAGTTGCTTATTAAAGGAGGATTGAAGGGTGACGTGGCTTAATATGGAGGATTAGGTACAATTCTGATGTGGACACTCCTATATGTTAGAATTAGCTACTTTTAAATAGTTAGATGTCAGTTATTATAATGTATAAAAATCATGGAGACATTCGATTAAGTTGTAGCCTTTGACGAGACAAAAAAGGCAGGAAATTGTTTCAAAAACGCAAGTCTCAAATGTTTTGATGGGCTTGAGGCCATGTGTGCTTAGGCACCTCTTATTCATCTAGAGGGTTTTAAGGTTTAAAGAAAACATGTTTCTTTAACCTGATTTTAAAGAAATATTGTGAGAGGGGTGGTTTTTTACGTGATCTTCAAGAAAACAACGTATTTTTCCGGTTTCCTTTGAAGGTTTGAAGAAAACTGCTTTCTTGTGACAATTATATTCATCGATCACTTCCGGTTTAATCTCTGTTTTAGATAGCAAACTACGGTTCTGAATCGATGGCGAATGAACTTGATAAGGCGTTGTTGTCAATGTCTCTAGCTGATGAAAAACCGCTGGTTTTGGGGAATAAACAGAAATACAGTGCGTGTGCAACAAATAAACTCAGTA
The DNA here is from genome assembly GCA_900406275.1 of Anastatica hierochuntica. Taxonomy (NCBI): domain Eukaryota; kingdom Viridiplantae; phylum Streptophyta; class Magnoliopsida; order Brassicales; family Brassicaceae; genus Anastatica; species Anastatica hierochuntica. The sequence goes on from OVAN01003059.1 coordinate 11,693, forward strand.
TCATTGGGCGCTTACTCAATCCTGCGAATCAATTTGTGGAGAAAGTGATATTGGAGATGCCAACATTATGGAAATTTTATAATCGAACTCATGGGATAGCTCTTTCTAAGGATCGATTTCAACTCATATTCAAATATGTGGAAGATTTGAATATTGTTCTGAAAAATGGGATCTTTACACAAAATGATTGGGGTCTGGTAATGGAAAAGTTGGTAGAGGATCCTCCTGAGGATTACTTGATGTATTTGCCAATATGGATTCGTATGCGGAATGTTCCAGTCAACTTCTACACACCAGATACTTTCTCTGACATTGCTGAAGCTGTTGGTGAAATAATGGAACTAGCCTTTGATCCAGAAGCATCACAGAGCAAAGATTATGTCAAAGCTCGGGTTCTATTCCATGTTCATAAACCTCTTTGGAATTGGAAGGAGGTTAAGATGCCAAATGGGGAGATCATTAAAGTTGGGATTGAATATGAGAGGGTGCGAAAGAGATGCTTTCAATGCTTTCGGATGACCCATGACAAGGCTAACTGCCCTATGAATCCTGAAAATAAGAAACAGAGCACAAACCAAACAGAGGACATGGATTTAGTCCCTGTCTCCATTCCTAAAGCGATTCTGCAACCCTCTGATCCGCTCTATGGAGTACTTACAGAAGAACAAGTTGGTTTTGATGAGGTTCATGGGAGATTTAAGATCAACAAAGAGGTACTTGATACAATGTGACAATATTTACAAGTTGAGAATGTAGCAGAAAGAAAGGCTCGTGTTTTAAGGATTCAAAAATCTGTAGCAGAGCTTGAAGATGATTCAGCTGGGAAAAAGCTTCTACTTCGTTTAGAGAAAGCTCCTCTTTTAACGTCAGAGTTGAACAAAGATAAAGGGCTAGTTTTTGATTTCTCAGCACAGAAAATTGTGGGTGCTATCGATGGGAAGTTATAGTCAGATGCGAGGAAGAGAGTTTTTGTACTTGTGGGTTTTAAGCAAACTAATTATTTAGTGATGGAGTTCGTTACTGATCACTCCCATGCTGGTAGTGCTACGGTTTCAAAAACATGTCTCAATGAGACAATTTCTTCAGGCACAAGTATCAGAAAGCGTAGTATACGCAAAAGGCCTAGGTCTGCTATGAGAAAAGCTCAAAAAGAAAAAGAGAAAGGTGAAGTTAAGATGCAGGAAGCTGATAAGGAAACAGAGAAGATGATCAAATCTTATAAAAGGAAGTCGACGGGAGGTGAGGAAACTCTTATCCTCAAAACATCATTAGCGGTGGTTCTGGTGAAGGAATCGTTGCCGCACCAATAGGTGTTTTGAGTTGAAATTTTCAAAGGTTGAGGAATCCCTGGACAATCCCTCATCTTCGGAAAATGCAAAAAAAAATCATTTTTCCGATATCCTATTCCTCATGGAAACGAAGAATGCTAGTTTTGTTTTAGATGTTTTTAGTTGGCTTGGTTATGATAATGTTAAAATTGTGGATCCGATTGGAAAAAGCGGTGGATTAGAGATCTTTTGGAAGAATTGTATTGATATTAACTTTCTTCAAGAAACAAATAATGTTATGGATATGCAAGTTACTAAAGGTCCCTTACAATGGTATCTCACGTGTGTTTACGGGAATTTGGACATAAAGTTTCGATCTATTGTTTAGGAACGTTTAAGTCGGATTGGTGTCTTAAGAAAGGAGGCTTGGTGTATGGTGGGGGACTTTAATGAAATTCTCTCCAATGATAAAAAAAAGAGGAGCGGCAGAGACATGTTAACACTTTCCAAGATTTTTGTAATATGTTAGCAACTAGCGACATGATGGAGCTTGATAGTACGGGTAATGGCTTTACTTGGGGAGGTGTTAGACATGAGAAATGGATTCAATGTAAGTTGGATCAATGTTTTGGAAACTCAGAATGGTTCAAGCTTTTTCCACATACGCATCAATGGTTTCTTGAGAAACTCGGATCAGACCATCGTCAGGTTCTCGTTAAACCATTAGCTGACCAACAAGATTTTTGGGGGCAATTTAGATTCGATAAAAGACTTATTGAGAATCCAGAGGCGGAGAAGCTCATTAAAACAGCTTGGGACTCAGGTACTACAAGAGGATCTTCTCATCAAGGAATGGTTGAATGCCGCAAAGCCCTTAGTAACTGGAAGCATAATCATTGTTGCAATTCCAAGCTGAAAATTGATAGGCTTTGTAAAGAGATAGAAGATGAGCTCGCTTCTCTACATCCATGGTTTAAAAGAGTTGTTGCCATTAAAATTGAATTGGCTCAAGCTTTTCGAGAAGAAGAGGAATTTTGAAGACAAAAGAGTAGAGAGAAATGGCTACCTAGTGGTGACCGTAATACTAAATTCTTTCATTCCTCTGTTAAATCGACGAGAATAAGAAACTCTCTAGATTTTTTGGTTGATGACAATGGAGAAGTTCATTTCTCTGAGCAGAAAAAGGTCAAATAGTTGCTGAGTATTTTTATAATCTTTTCTCGTCACATTCACCATCGGATATTGAGAGAGTTTTAACTGGTATGAGACCAAGATTTGATGATCATGTATATCAGGCTTTAATTCAACCTGTGGATGAAGAGGAGATTCGTAATGTGGTCTTCTCCATAAATAGCGATAACGCTCAAAGGCCCTGACGGTTTCACCGGGTCTTTCTACAAAAGATATTGGTCGGTGGTTAAAGGTCATATGGTTAAGGAGTTAAAGACTTTTTTCAGAATTTCTTCGATGCTTGCTTCATGGAATCACACGAATATATGTCTTACTCCTAAGGTTCAAAAGTCGAAAAGAATGTATGAGTTTAGACCGATCAGCATTTGCTCTGTATCCTACAAGATAATATCGAAAATCCTTGTGAATAAATTGAAGAAGCATCTAACTACTATAGTTTCGCCCACGCAGTCTGTATTTGTGGAAAAACGATTAATATCCGACAACATTCTTATAGCCCATGAAGTTGTGCATAGTCTTAAAACAGTCTCCCCGATTGCCGAGAACTTTATGGTTTTGAAAACGGATATGTCGAAAGCTTATGATCGTGTGGAGTGGAGCTTTTTACGCGAATTGCTTCTTCGTCTCGGTTTTAACAGATTGTGGGTAAGTTGGAAAATGGCGTGTGTAGAATCAGTTTCCTATTCTATTTTGATCAATGGGCAGCCAAGAGAAAGAGTTTTACCAACACGAGGACTTAGACAAGGTGATCCGTTATCGTTGTTCCTCTTTGTCCTATGTACAGAAGCTCTCATCCATATTCTTCACCGGGCTGAATAGAGCAAAGCTTTATACTGATTGAGCTTCAATGAGTCAGGTCCGACACTTATTCATTTGCTTTTTGTTGATGACACTTTGTTCATTTGCAAGGCAAACAAAGAAAACATAGTGGCGGTGCTTTATGTTTTGGAGCAATACGAGAGTATCTCTGGGAAGAAAATTAACTTTGATAAATCGGCAATAACATTTGGCCATGCTGTAGAGGAGTAGATGCGGCATTGTATCAGATCAAAAACGGCAATAGTGGCAGAAGGTGGTACTGGTTTCTATCTTGGTCTCCCGGAGTGTCTAAGCGGATCAAAACAAAAGCTATTTGGCTATATCAGAGATACATTGAATGATCGCTTAACGGGATGGTATGCAAAGCATTTGTCTCAAGGTGGAAAGGAAACGCTTGTTAAATCAGTAGCTTTGGCACTTCCGGTATATGCAATGTCATATTTCAGATTGCCGAAGGAGTTATGTAGGAATCTCACGAGCGCAATTATGAATTACTGGTGGGGATCGAATGACAATGGTAAGAAGATTCACTGGATGTCTTGGGAGAGAATGACACTGCCCAAGCAACATGGAGAAATGGGATTCCGTGATATACAGTGTTTCAACAAGGCCTTGCTTACTAAGCAAGTTTGGCGCTTGCTTCATGAACCAGAACAGCTCTTCTGCAAAGTGATGAAGAGTAAGTACTTCCCGGAGAGTGAATTCTTGAATGTTGTTCAAGGTAAAGGTTTCTCGTATGGATGGCGAAGCATTCTCTTTGGAAGAGATCTGTTAAAGCTTGGTATTCACAAGTGGATTGGAGATGGCAAAAGCACAAATCTATGGATTGATAGGTGGATTTTTGATGGAGATTCAAGGAAAGTGATGAGCAGGGAACCTTTGGTTGATATTGAACAAACTGTTAGCATTTTGATTGATCAGAATACTAAGACTTGTGATGTGCAAAAACTCACTCAACTGATTCTGCCTCATGATGTTGGTTTAATACTCCGAACAAGACCAACTACAACTACCAAGAATGGGATGTATACGGTGAAAACATGTTATGAGCTTAGTGCTTCTCTTAAACATAGAGATTTGATTGTTGTAGCCTCAGTTAAACCTTCAGTGAATTTGCTTTCTCATAGAGTATGGTCACTAAATACATCTCCAAAGATTCGCCAATTTATTTGGAAATCAATCAATGGGTTATTGGCGGTAGTTGAAATATTACAAACAAGGGGATTGAGATTACAAAGTGGATGTTATTTGTGTGATGATGAAGCTCTTGAAAAAACTAATCACATACTCTTCTTATGTCCTCTTGCAACTCAAGTCTGGGCGCTCTCCAATGTCCCACTTCCATCTCAAGGTTTTGGAGATTCGATATATGCTAATTAACATCAATCATGTTCTGGAGATTTGTTTCAAGACACAATTACCGGAAGAAATACGTTCTATAGCTCCTTGGATTCTGTGGCTCTTATGGAAGAATATTAACAAGTGTATCTTTGAGAATGTGACTTTTACTTCCCAGGAAGTGATTCAGAAAGCTTTTGACGATGCACTACAATGGAGAATTGCGCAAAAGAAACCACCCAATTCGGTGGCTCAGGTTGAAGAGCAAAAGTCTGAAAAGAGATGGCAAAGTCCACCGCAAGGCTTTCTCAAATGTAATATCGGTTTCGCTTGGAAGAAATCTCTACAAATTGCAGGTGCGTCTTGGGTTCTACGATATGAAAAATGGAAGGTTGTGAAGCATAGCAAAAGATCTTATGGTTCGGTTGTCTCTGTGTTAGAAGCGAAGTTAAAGACATGGGAATGGGCTATGGAAAGTATGCAAAGCTTGCATATTACGGCAGTGGTTTTCGCAGAAACTACAGGAGACGTGATCAAGGCATTGGCAGTGCCGAAGGACTGGCCAGCTATGATAAACGACATTATACCACTTTTAGAGTTTGCAGAAGGTAATTTAGCTTGGATGATGCAGGATGAGGATTCTTTTTGTAATCGTGGTGCTTATGAAATCGCAAAGAGTGTGGTCAAGGATCAAAGAATTACATCGTATGTAGTTTTAGGCTACCCGTGTTGGTTCAAGGAGCTGTTTGATGAGGAAGAAATTAGCTGCTGCAATGGAGTCGATTTCAGTTAGTTCTCATCTTTTAGCTTAATAATGGAGGCTTAGCTCTCTGGTTTTAACATGTCTGTGTATAACACTTTGTTTCTTGTGTTTCTATGACTTGTATCGTTTCAAACGTGTTATTGGGTTTTTAATGTTTAATGAGAAAAAAGGCAGAAACCCTAAAAATAAATGAAGACATTGTTTGCCTAATTTTGAAATCTAATCTCAACGGCGCAATATTCCGATTTGATCTAATTTATATGCATGTAGGTACCTGCAGAGGTCACGACATTTGGAGTGCTAGAAAACTTGGATCGAAATTCAGATGAAATTTTCGCTGCATATTTTCCAGGTATATTTGATACCCACTAAACTAAATTCAAATCAATTATTTACATGTTTTTTTGGAAATTAAATTTGTAATTTTTTTATAAACCAATACAAATTGCACAGTTTTTTGCTGAAAGATCTTGTTTAGATCAGACAAAATTGATGAATAGTTTTCTGTAATGCATGGATTGTCACAAATTTCACTAAAAAATCAACAAGAAACTAACATTTTTTATAGGTCTATATATTCTCTTCTTAACCAATAAAATCCCCTAAGCATGGAGATTCTCCTTTTCTCTTTTTTTTGTCAACTAAAACTTTATTAAATAAAATTTCAAATCGAAGTAGAGGAATTCAATAAAGCCGTTTTAGCTAGTGTATCAGCTAAGCTATTATTAAAAGATTATGTAAAGTTGTTTTAACTAGTATATCAATAAAGCCGTTTTAGCGAAGCTATTAGAGGATATTCTCCATTTCTCTAAGTTACTATTCAAAGATTCCAAGAAAACAACAAAAAGCATGTAAAGCGAAAGATCTCTATTCTTATAGGCTACTATGGCCTGTTTAGGACCAGACTTGTGTTTGTTTTGATACTTTTACCTTCAATAGGGATCCCATTTCCTGGTGAAAAAATGACATTTCCTTCTTTTCTGTAAAGTTTGTCCGAGTCCCAAATTGTAAAGGGATCAAACTTTTGGTGATAATAGTATCTCACCACTAGGCTTATAAAAAATTCTCTAACTTTATGTAGTGATTGATCCTTTCAAAACATGTTTTAAATGAGCTAAAACAAGTGCACTTATAGAGGAACCAGTGATTACTACTTCAGGTTCGGGTTCTCCAAGTTGCAAAAGGACCAACCACTAGGAGAGGAATAAGAATAGTTATTATTCTTTCTTTTTTGCTAGATTGGGGATAAAGATTCCATATATCAAGTAAGAAAAAATAAATATTCAACAATGATCACTGTGCTAACGTCTTCATCAAAAATTAGTGAAATCAAATCAAGACATGCAAGAAATGGAATAAAATCTTCAAATCTTTACTCATGTAACTATTCATTTAGAGAAAGTAGGAAACTGAATATGCATCTTTGTTTACATTCATAACCACACAAAAAAAAGAATATGCTTCTTACCCGAAGAACTTTTAGGTGATCATTTTTCAGAACAAAAGAATTGCGGTGACTTAAATCTCTAAGTACCATCAAAAGACAGTTTCTATTGGTACGATATCATGTTAGGAATCTGATTCTTGATTTAATTGGAATCAAGATTTAGAACTTGTAAATATGAATCTAAAGGTTTATAATAATCATTCACACAATTATTTTTTAAAAACTAAAATGGACGTTTGCTTCAATCAAAGTGTCTCTCTAATGTTTTCTTGTTTCATTCTAGTTAATTCGCAAATCGTTTCACAACAAGAATTTACCAAAACTTGAGACCTAATTGTGGGGATAGTGTTTCTTTTCTTTTACCATTTTAAATACCTAGGCAAGAGGGCCGATTTCGAAGAACAGTGACGATGAGAATATCATTAGTGCAATGCCGACTTGCAGAATTTTTCTTGGCAACTTGAAGTCTATTATTATCTCTAGAATATATTTTGCCAAAGTCCTCACCATTAAGAATCTTTCTCTCGTTCAAAGTTTTCCTTCCCGAGATGAAGTTTTGCCCTTAGACTGAAACCATGCCATCCTTAGAAATAGAACATACATATCGAAACTAAAATAAAAAATATCTATAGACCTTGAGATAATTTGATCACAGAAGAAATGATCTTATGAACGCTTATATTAATTATTGCATAGATCAAGAAAAAGAGCAAACTAAGTATCACTAAATCTTTACACATTACAGAAATATCATCTTACTTTGCACACTACACGAAAAATTCTGACAAAATTTACAACAAAAACAATCTGCCAAAAATTTCAGACGGAAATTTGAAGATAATCCGACGAAAAGAGTGACAAAATTCAGTTGTTATATTTTCAAAATTTTAGAATTTAACCAAATAAATAATTTAATTTTATTAATAGAAAAAATGGAATCCTCTGAAGTCCGTCGAATTTTTCGAAGTCTTTCTGAAATGTAGGTTTAGGGTCCTGTAATTAAAATTTCTTCATACACTAATTCATAAACTTCACTATATGTACTTTAAACATGTTATATACATCATTGTACCAATTAAAAATAATATTTTCTTGTTTGAATTTTTATATCATAAATACATAAGCTAACATATAGATATGTTATTAACACTTGTGACCACTTGGTTTAAATTTTTAAATATTTTTACAAGTTGTATAATATTTTTTTAATATATTATATTTCATTTAATTTATATTTTTTTAAAAATTAATTAAAATTTCGTCGGAAATTCGTCGGAGATATCTATCTTATTAAAAGGGAAGACAAAGACCTTTTCATGTGTGATTTTTTAAAGTGAAGATGTTTTAGAAATTTTATTAAATATATCTAATAAATTAATATAACTCTAATTACTCATTTACATATACCAACAAACATATTAGAATATTCCAATATTCTTTTCACATAATCATTATCAAATTATAAACCAACACAATTTAAAATCATCAATTTTCACCAATTTAAACATAGTTTGTTTTCAAATTTAAAATAAATCCATAATTCTAAAATAATTATATTACAATATTATTATTTTCTAAATAAAATTTGTTACAAAAATTCAAAAAATCATAAAATGATAAAATTTAGAAAAAGCTATACAAATTTTAAAAATAATTTATATAAACTATAAAAAAATTAAGTTTAGTCATCTGATATATTTTTTTAAAATATTCTAACGGGTTTGTTTCACAGTATTTTGGGTATCGGATATTATCAGAGCTTAACTCGTACGAGTATCCGCGGAAATCTGAAAGTTCAAAAATCTAAAATTTAAACCCAAACCCGGAATTCGATATAACTGAAAATTCTAAAAGTTTTGAACCTGAACCCGAATCCAAAACTCAAAATAACCAAAAATTCTAAACCCGGTACTCAAAAAATATAAACAAAATTAATAATATATAAAAATATTTACAAAAACCCGCGCGGTTGCGCGGGTCGAACTCTAGTTTTTTTTAATCCATCAGAAATGCATCAGATTTTGCTGTTAGAATGTGGTATGGGATTTCCGACCAACCAAAAGTCCTATAAAGTAATCAGAAGTTTCTGACTGAAGTTGTTGTCGGGAATTCGTCGGAAATATCTAACGAATTTTTTCCATCTGAATTTTGTCATTTACCGATAAAATTCCGACTATTTTTAATTTTTGACAAAAAAATATCCGACAACAGGTTTCATCAGTTTTTCGTCGAAAACACATTTTTTCGACGAAAAATAGAAGAATTTTTCTGTCATTTTTTGATGGTTTTTGTAGTGGGAAAACTAATACTATTGAGTGCGAGGTTTGGAATAAAACAAAATCAATGGATAGGCATTACATTATAAAGGTTAACAAAAAAAAAGACATTACACTATAAAGAACCTATAAATAAGGGTTCTTAATTCTTATTAGCTTTAATTTAAAAACGTGTTGAGAATTAACCTGGTATTTTGTAATGACTAACATTATTCAATTATAAAGATCTTTAAAACTTTAAAGACCGAAATAAATTATGAAACAAAATGCTCACTGAGTTAAAATCAAACAAAAAGCGGATCATGTTTATGATTGTTGGTATTTTTCTATCAAGCGTGTAGTCCTAAATACTGTCTATTAGTTGATGTCAACCTTTTTGGGTTTTGCAAGAACTCTGAAAACAAACTGTAACACCCCTTATTTCAGGACACGACATGCTACGACTCTATTTTGGAGCCTACGCAACAACATATTAAGTTCAAGATCAACTTTATTAAACTTAAACAATCTCAAATTCCCAAACGGTCTCAACAACTCAATTCCAAAACCATCAACTAAAACGTTTGAAGCAGAGAATCAGTGCAAAATATTAAAACAAATAAAACCATGTTGATCCCAAATAACACCATATCCAATCCTGGTCTCCAATTACTCATCATGCTACCTGAAAGGGGACAAAAGGGGAAGGAAAAGAGGGGTGGATGATACGAGAATCACTTAGTGAGGTGGTGGAATGTTAACAAGGCACACCGAAAGCCTTGCTTATCCAATCAACCACAATAAAATAGAACTAAACACACAATCATGACACCTAATGTACCCAAAGAATCAAACAAGTTACTAGACGCACATCAATTGCACCGTTCTAGGTTTTGCCATACAGGACTTTCTCTTTTGGTGCCATACAGGACTTTCATCGGCTATTCAGCCCCTCATACGATGCTCCGATCTACACGAGCGCACCATACCTCAAACACAAACAACAGATAGAACCAACACCCCCGATCTACATGTGCGTATTGTCTCTTCCTGCAACAGAATTATAAGAATCCTAGATCTAGCAATTAACAACCAAGAAAAAGATAAACAATCATCAATCATGACACCAAACAAGATCAAACGACGTGAAAAGTCCTAAAATACTAATAGATGAGAGTCAAGGTAAGGGAAGACGAGAGATCACGCAGTAGCTCCTCTACTTATCCTTAAACCGATGGATCTAGGTTACCGGAAGGTAGATCCGGTCTCCAGGAATGCAGAGAGTTTCTGTATTTTTTTGTTAGTGTTCCTTTGAGGATCATAATCCTCTATTTAAAGAGAATCAATTTCTAGTTATGGCCCTTATCAAACTATAAATTACCAAAAATATCTACATATTAATTTTCAAAATATGTATGTCCATAACTTTTTTATCACAAAGTGATCACTAAAAAATAGGTTTATTAATTAATGGTCCTAACACATTTAATCTTTCACATATGTGACCTTACTTAACGATTCTTACAGACTAGATGTCCCAAAACTATATAAAATTGTTTTTGTGAAACATTTTCTTTAGTCAATTGAATTTAACTTTCTTGTGAGTTTTCTTCTTCAAACATTTTTTATCGAGTTTCTAATGCGAAAACTCCTAATTTAAAGAAAAACTAGGTGGCTTCCCGCGAATTCGCGGATGTAAATAAATGTGGTCAAAATATTTGGATCTGAAGAATCAATGTGAATTTGAATTTAAAAAAATGATATTGAATCTGAATCGAAATCGGTAAATATTTGTACAGAAGCAAACCTAAAAACCCGGAATCGTCCTCAGTCTGAATCGAAGCATTTCAAGTACCCAAAATACCTAACTACAATTATACATTTAAATATATTAGTTATTTTTAGATTTAATATCCAAAAATAACTAAATTACACAAAAGTACCTAGATCATCCGAAAAAAGTTGGACTTGGAGTCTTCTTAGGTATATTCGGTATTTTTTACATAATTTAAATGGATATATGAACTCAAATCAAACTTTCAAAGATTGGTACCGAACCCGAATCAAAATGTACCTGAATGGGGACTTAAACCTCTAGCCCTGAAAACTCGTAACTCGAATAAACCTGAACTGAACGAATATCTGAACGTTCATCCTTATGTGAAAGTATTATATAAAAGATTTAACTATAATGTAATATTTTTATGTTTACTTATCAATATGAAATACATTTTCATTTATAATAATTTAAATGTGAATTTATTTTTTCTATATTTTCTAATATATTAAATTAAGAAATGAAAATTTGTGCAATTATATAGTGTGAAGTTACTCAGAAGAATGATTTTTTAAATGAAAAAAATCATTGGCAGGTCTTTGTTAAATGCATGTAATAGTTTATAAAATGTTGAATGTAAGAATTTGATATTTTACTCACCTTCTTGTCAAATATTTTCTACTCCAATTATTTTGGGTGCCAAGTTAAAAAAATTGATTTTGTACTTCAAAAATTTAATACACAAGAAATAAAATTTTTATAAAAATGCAAAACAAAAATCTTAATTTCTAGAAAAATATCGATAATTAAATATAGACCATGTAAGATTAATTTCTGGTAAGCGTAGTGATATGTAAGATTTCGAGTAATATTTTACTTTACATGTAAGAATAAATATGAATTAATCTATAATTTAACTCAGATCATAGTAAATTTCTGGTAATTGTAGTGATAATTTAAATAAAGAATTTTTCCATATTAACATGTATATATTAACTTTCTACAATGTGTGTCATCGTTGTAAATAGAAAATTTTGTACACTTTCCTAATATACATGATGATCGACTTTATAACAGGTTGTATGTCATTTTGTATATGGAAAATTAGAAGTCAGATAAGTAAAAGATACTTTTTAATTCTAATTTTTCAAATTATATGGAAAATTAATATATTTTAAATTTATTTTAGTTTATAGTGAGTGTATATTAAAATATATGAAAGTATAAAACTCAAATAATATTATTATTTGATTGGTACGTTAAATAACATTCATATTTCTTATAATTTTAAAAAGGTGAAACTTAAAAGTATAAATATCTCTCTATATATTATGTTGTAAAATAATCATTTTCTTCTATAATGCTTATGTTACAAGATCTATTTTTATATGATAATCGGATTTATAATTTATATTATTATTTACTAAATTAAAAAGATTTTAAGGTTTTAAAAGTCTTCAAAGATAATTTTCCTAACAACTTGTTCAAAAGTGTAGAATAACGTTTATACAGTAATCTAACTCATAAAAGTATTATTATTTTGTTCTTATAAAATTTGTATCACTGAAATATTTTTTTAAAGCAAGATAAGTTGAATAACATGCATATCTTTTTTAATTTTAAGAAGGTGAAACTCGAAAGTGTAAATATTTCTCTATATATTATGTTATAAGAAATTATTTTCTTCTATAATGTTTATGTTATAATGTCTATTTTATATGATAATCGGGTTTACAATTTATATTATCATTTACTATATTAAAAAGATTTTACAGATTTTTTTAACAACCAAACACTAAATCAGAAAGTGATTCCGGAATTGGTTACCCAAGTCGAAGATGAGGAATCTACAAAAATATAATCACGAGAAAAAATACGGGATCCTCGAGCCAGGCTGTCTGCTTGTATATTCGTTGTGCGCGAGATTTTGGATAGTGAGAATCTTTGGAGATGACCATGAAGACGTTGGAATTCTTGGATGTATGTGTAGAAAGTTCACCAATCGTCTGGGTTGTGGAGAATCGTAAGTAGCTCCATACAATATGTCTCGAACAACTGGCAATTAAGTCTTCTAATTAACAGTTTTGACATTTCCCACAACAATGCTTCCAATTTTGATTGCAAATGTGATAGACTGCGTCGGAGACATTTTGCTCCAACTAATACTACCGATATATCCCTATCTTGATATATCCAACCTAGTCCAGTAAAAGGTTTCGATTATTTCCACGATCCATCTATGCGACAACATAAGCCATTTGACCTTGTACTCTCCGTAGCCACCCTATCATCAACCGTAGGTGGTATAGTCTGCACGTCCTCCCAAGCCACCAAATCAGTCTGCATTTTTTAAAATCTTGTCAACTTCTAGTTGGACTCCTTTGAAAACATTTTGATTCCTTTCTTTTCAAATTAACCATAATACCCAGGGGAAAAGATCACCAACTCTCTCTTGGTTCCTCCAAGGATTCTGACAGAAAAGGTAATCCATATTGGTTAGAGAGAACTTGTTGGAAATTCCACTGGTTTTGCCGGATTTCTACAGAAATTCCAAATGTGCATAAGCGAATCACATTCAAATAAAACATGATTGACCTTCTCCTCAGCGAGATCACAACGTTTACATACAGTGGCACAATAAACCCGTTGCTAATTAGTTATGTCGTCACCGTCAAGCTCCCACTAATGATTTGTCAGAGGAAATGTTGAATTTTCAGTGGGCGTTTTATTGTCCATGTAAAGGCCTTCAAACCCTCCAAGCTCGGTCCCCAACCATTATTATTAATCCGATAAAATCTCCAAAGAGTTTAGGAGTCTGTACGACTTTATCGTATATTGGGCTGATTTTGTGTAGTGCCATACCAAATCATCATAGATTGTGGTCCGACTTGGCTGGATACCCCTAATTAGCCATATGTCTTCTGGATCCATAAATTCACGTACTATTGGCAAATACCACCCCCTTTTCATAGGGTCAATTAAATGTTGTACTTGTAATCGAGGATGCCAAACACTACCTCGTCCTCTTGTCGGTCGTGATTTTCTTCCGGTACCCATGAATCGTGTCATACTAATGTATTAATTCCATAGCCAATCCTTATCATAACCCCCTTTTTTTTAGCAATACTTGGGATGAAAAAAATCCTCCAGCCGAACGAGGGTGAATTTTTTTCTAGCATTTAATGGATGAACATTCCTGAAATATCTGCCTTGTAGTACTCGAGCTACCAACGACCCCGGAAATTGTATCAGTCTCCATAAATGTTTGGCCAATAAGGTCGTGTTGAAATCCTCTAAAGACTTTAAGCCAAAACCTTCTGCTTCTTTTAGAATACACAATTTGTCTCATGCAACGCAATGGAGACCGCGGTTACATCCATTGGAGCTCCATCCAAAAAATAGAAATCGTTCTAGTTAACTTTGAAATTAACCCTTGGGGAAGCTTAAAATATGACATGACATAGTTGAGAAGCGCAAGAGCAACTGATTTGATCAGAATTTCCTTGCCCCTTTTTGAGAAAAATTTGGATGACCATCCATTTACTCTTTCTCCTAATCATTCTTTCAAAAAGTTAAAAATCTGGCTTTTGGGACCACCTAAACTTTCCGGGATTCCTAGATAGTTGCACATGCCCCCTTCCATCGAAATACCCATCAAGGATTTAGGCTGTTTCGGAGCATTCTGAGCAATCATAATTAACGATTTATCAAAATTTATTATTTGTCCAGATGCAACCCCATACTCTTGTAGAACATCCAAAATGGCTTGACACTGCGTCACCTCTGCCTTACAGAAAAACAGACTATCATCAGTGAAGAGTAAATGCGAGATCGATGGGCTCTGTTGTGCAACCTTAACTCCCAACAAAGCATTATCCATTTCTTTTCACTTAATATTTGCAATCAGAACTTTCGTGCATGAAAAGATACGGTGATAAAGGGTCCCCTTGTTTTAGGCCCCTTTGGGGGATAATGATCCCCGTCGGCCGGCCATTAAAAATATTTTACAGATTTAAAGTTCATGAAATATAATTTTCCTAACAACTCGTTCAAAGGTGTATAAGAATATTTATATAGTAATTGAATTCATAAAAATATTATTATTTTGTTCTAATAAAATTTGTATTGTTCATATGGTTTAGGGTTTGGACATGTTTCATGTTTTTTGTTAAAAAGTTTTTTAATGTTTTTCCAATAACATAATTAATTTTTATTTTATAAATTATATTCTCAAAAAACGAAACCATAAACCTGTTTTTTTTAAACCGCCTTTATTAATTAATCTATACTATAAAAGATAAAGAGAGTCTCCCCTATTGTGACACATCATCACTTTTGTTTAATCATATCTCATTTTAAATAGCAATAAAAATAAATTTGTTACATTTATTTCTTGTTAGAATACCTCTTTAACACTTTTATTGATATTCAATTCCATAAAATCTAATAGATCCACATAATAATAAACAATAATTTGTTGTTTAATTTATAAGATATAAATACTCTTCATCAAAAAGATTTGTGACTTTACAAAAACTTTGTTGTAACAAACAATAGAAATACATTATGTAGAGTAGAGAAATATTGTAATTATATGTTTAGTATTGATAAATAATCTTTTTAGATAAGAAACTGTAAATTTAAAATAGATAATTGATTAACAAAAAAAAATTTAAGTCATAAAATTTGGGATAAAAACCATTTTAAAAATATATAAACTAGGTCAAGAAAACTTTAAAAATTGAAGAAAAAATATAATTTATAAAATACAGTGTAAGAAAAAAATATTTGAAAAATCGTCAGAATAAAAAAATTATTACGAAATGATGAGCCAGAGAAAGAAATAATAAATATAAAAAAGAGCGTAAAACAATAAAAAAGAAAGTACCATAAAAACAATAAAAATAAAGAAGATGTAAAAAAAATTAAAGATAATAATGAAAACAAACACATAAGGTATTCAAAAGGGATGAAGACTATTAAAAATGTAAATAAAATTTTAAAATCATAAATTAAAAAGATTATTAATCACCATAAGATTGAAAAAAATAATGAATGATAAAAAAAGTATAATGGTGGATGAAAGCTACAAAGAAAAATGCAATACAAGATTTATTGTTAGGCTGAAGTTTTTATATTATATTGTATCTCAATAATTTCATATATAACGGTAAAAATCCGCACATTGCACGGGTTCTCTCATAGTTTCTATAAAATTTGAAAACGAAACATGGAAATATATTAATATTGTATTTCGAAAACAAATTAAATCGAGCAACATAGTGTTTGGCAAATGAATTAACTGAATTCATGGTTTATACCTATATATTTAAGATAAATTAAATAAAGATAAATTAAAATAAATTAGAATTCCTTCAGTCAATCAAATTATAACATTAATACTAAAACCACTCATATGATTGACACCTAAACAAAATTTATTAAAGTGTACTTTCAATTAATATAGAGGAGATTACATAAAAGTTCGTCAACACTTAATTTAATGATGAAACCTCTCACATTAAAATATGTTAATCTAAATCCCTTTTGTCGATATCTTTGTGTTAATCAAAATTACTATAGTTAAATTGAAACAATTGCATTTTAGTGTATGTATGATGTTTTTAATCTAAAACGATACATTGCATTTTAATTGGTAGTTATCTAAATTTTCACGACGACATAAATGGAGTGTAGAAGACTTTGAAACACTACGAAAAAAAAGCTTTTGCATCAAACATTTATATTGAAAATAAATTATTATTAATTTCATTGATTTATCAACGAGTTAAAAAGGAAAGAAAAAAGATTATAATTCAATGTAAAATTGTGGAAAAAATCAAAGTCAACTCGTCATAAAATGCGGACAATTGTTGAGAAGATTTTACGTCGATACAGTAACTGCTAAGTAAATTTGATGGCGCATCACGAATAATTTACAAAGAAAGTAGGAGAATGTAAATTTACAACTAATTAGCTACAACATTTTGGATGGAAAACTTTAACTTTCCACAAAACAATAAATGATCGGAAAGCGTGAATTATGTTCGAAAGTGAATGAAGTAAATTGTTCCGAGATATTTTTACTATCAAGCAGAACATATCTATTTTCATTTCAATCAAAAAAATATCTATTTTCCTTTAATACGGAATAAAAATTTAGCTCTATCGAAAGATAATAGTGTAAAAGCATTAAAAATAGTTATGATAATCGTTCACTCCCTACATTTTTCGAACATCCTATCACTAAGAAGAAGAATAAGTATGTAGGGTTTGTGGAATTAGATTTTGCATATGGCCTATTTATAGTCTTTAAAAATTAGACAAACGTTGTAAATTGTAATTAACAATGAATTTACTGTGATTAGTCATAAATTTAACGCAACACATTCGTAATAAAATTTGATGATAGTAGTAAAATCATAGTAAACTCGTTAAATTATTCCTCCTCTCAAAGACGGTTATGTAGCCAAGCCAAGCCACCTATGGAAAGGTAAGAGTTAAATCTCCCATCACGTACTACACTTCTAACTATGTCTTGTGAAATTGTGCTAACTTTAAGGTCCTCGGTCTCAAACCTGCAATTCACAAACTCGCCACAAATAGCTCTAATTTGGCTCAAGCATACACGATATCGAGGCCATTCATGAGGTTTGGCGAGTGCTTCAATTGCTCCTTTACAATCTGATGCCACCAAGATATTGGTACAACGTAAGTCTCTCAAGCTTTGTAAGGCCCAAAGGACACATCTTAGTTATGCGCTAATTCTGTTTGGAGCACAAGTGAACACTTCTCTTGCGTGGTAAAGTGTTCTGTCGTTAGCGTCACGAGCCAGCCAAGCTCCACCAAAATGCAGTTTAGAATTTTTCCAAGAGGCATGAACATTACACTTGATTACATCTTGAGAGGGCCGATGCCACCTAATATCACAGGCATCTCGAGTCTATTTGCCCCTGTCACATTCTTACTTGAAAGCATTAACAACACACCATTATTCAGCATCCTCTACGGCTCTCTAAACCACATTCTCTACCGACATTTGTTGCTCAGCAAAGAGGATGTAATTCATATTCTTCCACACATGCCACAAAAGCCAAGGAATAGAGATTCTAATCCTCTATGTGGACGTTGTCCCTGCCATTAGATCACACATATACTGCATATTCTCATGTAAGGAAGTGGAAAAACCTGATGTGAGGAGGGGTAAATGAAAAGCTTCAAAAATACTTTGAGCAGTGGGACACAGAAACAAGACATGGACAATGGTCTCCTCTTGATGTCCGTAGAGTTTACACGCATTCTCAACTATGACCCCTCGAGTCCTTAAGCGAGCAGCAACCGCAAGGGCCCCTGACAGAGCTCGCCACCAAAACATCTTAATTTTAAGTTTTGTTTTCATCTTCCATATTCTTTTCTTTAACTCAAGAGTTTGTTGGTCAGAGAATGGCGATGAAGTTATCGCCAATAGATTGTTTTCTAAGAACCAGTAGCCACTCTTTACCGAATACGCTCCACTCTTTGAAAATCCCCATATGAATCTATCGTTAACTTGTCCAATGGGCAATTGTAGAATTCTACACACATCCTCCATAGCGAAGAGATCGTGAAGACGGTGGACTAGCCATTTACCATCATCTCCGATAAGGGAAGATACCTTCAGCTCTAAATCTATTGTGCTCTGTATATTCTTAGGTCTTCGAGGGAATTTATCAAAAGTCCATTTTTCATTCCAGACTTTCGTGGTTCTCCCATCACCAATAGACTTGATTAGTCCCCTCACAAGCAACTCTCTGCCATGTAAGATACTTCTCCACGCATAAGATGGCATATACCCTTTCCCACACTCTAAGAAGCTCGATGAAGAGAAGTATTGTCCTTTGTAAAGTCGAGATATGAGATTATCAGGTTCATTTAATATTTTCCACGCTTGTTTAGCGAGAAGAGCTTGATTAAAGTCACCAACATCTCTGAAACCAATACCTCCGTTGTCTTTAGACTTACCACTACAAGAAAACACGCAATTTGCGAGAGAATTTTGCGAGGAAAAA
>OVAN01003060.1:0-30586 GCA_900406275.1 Anastatica hierochuntica
TTTTCATTTGAGTTATTTACTTTCTTGCTTTACTTTTGTTTATATTATCTTAAGAAAACCAAAACAAACCCAACCCCCTTTGTTTGCTTAGATTAAGTTTAAGTGTGTATTCCCAAAGTTAAGTTGTGACTAGCTAAGGTTTGCTCCTTGTGGTTCAACCCCCAAATACTACAATGACATATCCGTGCACTTGCGGATTGTGTTATTGATAGGAAACAGGCTTTTACAAATTTAAAGCTTAACACATATGTAACATAAGGGCAAATAGAGGTGGTTTTCTCTTGGTCTCTAGGGTGAATGGGTATTTGGAAGAAACCTGAATAACCGTATAAAAAGCAATAGTATGATCAATTTGCCAATCTTTCCAACATTTGATCAATGAAAGGTAACGGGAAGTGGTCTTTTCTAGTCGATGCATTAAGCTTTCTATAGTCAACACACATCCTACGCCCCGTTATAGTTCTAGTAGGGATTAGCTCATCTTTATCATTCTTAACTACCGTAACCCCTCCTTTCTTAGAGACAACATGCATGGGAGAGACCCATGTGCTATCCGAGATCAGATATATTATGTTTTCCTTAAGGAGTAACAAGATTTCCTTGCGGAAAACATATTTTAGGTTAGAGTTAAGCCTTTGATGGGGTTTAATTGAGGTCTTAGACTCGTCTTCTAAATGAATCATATGCATGCACAAAGATTGAGGGATAGCCTTGATATCATCTAGTGAGTAACCTATCGCTTTTCTATACTTTCTTAATTCATTCAATAACAATTCGTTCTCACTTTCATTTAAGCTATCATTTATGATCACAGAGTAAGTAGAATTAAGACCAAGAAACGCGTACCTTAGCCATTTTGGAAGTGGTTTCAAATCCACCTTAGGTGCCTTAAGCTCACTCCAATCAGAATCTTCCTTGTTTTCGTCCTTCTCTTCTTTTGGTCCCAACTCATCTTTTCCTAGCCCCAATGCTAGTACTTCACTTGGTTCCATCGGTTGAGCATCTAGTAAACTTTTGTATACAGTGGCTTCATTTGAGAGGATTGCCTTTGATCCCTTTTCATAGATTAAGGCTACTTCCAAGCCATCTTCCATGTATAGCTCTTCTAGTTCTTCGGCGAAATCATCATCAAGACATTCCATCTATAGTTGGCTTCTTTATAACATCCAAGATTTTTAAATTCGATATCAAATATCCAAGATGAAGATCTATCTTTCCTCTCCTTACATCAATTATGGCTCCCGCGGTTGAAAGAAAGGTCTTCCAAGAATGATAGGGTTCAATGGTTCTTCATCCATTTCCAAGACCACAAATTCCGTTGGAACTTCGCAATTTCCAATCATCAATGGAAAATCGTCAAGAATACCATGTGGATATCGAATAGGTCTATCCACCTATATCAATTGGATTATTGTTAGCTTAAAGTTCCCGTAGCTAAGCTTCTTAGAGACCGTCAAGGGCATTAAGCTCACACTTGCTCCTAAATAAACTAAAAATTTCCCAAAGATCATATGCTTCAAAATACAAGGCAAAGTGAAACTTCTGGGGTCTCTTATCTTGGTGGGAAGTTTGTTTTGAATGATAACACTACATTCATGAGTCACAACTTCCATGACGGAATTGATTCTCTTCTTCCTCGTGATGATATCGTTTAGTACTTTGTTCACTATGGGGTTATCTTGGCACCACTCCATAAACAGTACGGTTACCACTAGTCCTCCCATATGATCTTTTATCTTTTATTACCTAGCCGATGATAGCTCAGGTTTTCGTCCGAGATAGCACTGCAAGCGCACAGAAATACGTTGTAGTGGTTCGAGATCGAATCCCCTGAGCCCAAATGTAGCACGAAGTATGTCAGATCAAATAGCGGGCTAAAGCAAAAAAGATGTCTTATAAAGAGATGCAAATATCAAAATTAAGAGAACAAAGAAAGAAGGCAAGCAACAACGGGGTGTAAATCAATAAAAGAAGTGTTGGGCATTGGATATTCTCAAGGAAACAATTCATTGTTTATTCAAATTATAGATTAGGGAACTAGTTTTAAACCGTATTGAACTCAAACACTAATGTAGAACTGATCTACTTTGTAGTATCAGTTCCCTATATATTAGAAACCTTGAGACTAACTCCCATTGACTCTTTCACAGAATCAGTTCTCTATATATTAGAAACCACGAGACTAACTTCCATTGACTCTGGATTTCTAATTATGCATTCCTAACAAGTTTGATATGTTCACAATTCACTTAAGCATCAACTTCCATTGGCTTAAGAAGAATTGCTCTTTTAAGATTCTTTCAGGCATTTAAACAAACACTTTCCAGGTGTTAAATTACCTAAGATCATAAACTAAGTGATCAGTTTAATTTCATGCATGACGATCAATCCTAGATGAAGATCCAATTGATTAAATCCCTAATCATACAATTCTACGTCAACAAATCATGAATCCCTATGTGAGAACCCTAAACCCAACGAATAGACTACTCACTCATGATAATCGCATAAACACAGATCAAATCAAAGAGAGACATGATTGTATTTAACAAAAATAAGAGTAAAGAGTTCAGAAAGCTTCTCAGATTCAAAGTACAAAAGATGGTTCTTCTCCCTATGATACAAATCAATCTTTGCTCTCAAAAAGTCTGTAAAAGTGCATAATGAGAGGGAAGACACGAGTCTAGGTTCTAGTAATGAGTTCCGGCTCAAGATAAGTTCGGTCTGGTTCTTCGTAAAAAGCGGTCTGAAAATCAGGACAGGGTTCGACCGATCCATGGATAGGGATCGATCGATCCTTGTTGATAATTCTGGATATTTTCTAGCCTTCAAGAAAACTTCCTTCCAAGATTGAATTCCATGCAAAATGCATTCTTTTCGCACATCCAAACTCGATTCCTGTAAAAACACTAAATAACACAAATCCGCGCCAAAAAGATTCGAATACATACTAAAAACCATAAATTTCGAGTAAAAACCATAATAAAAACTACTAAAATACTGACACATCAAATCCCCCAGACTTGAATCTTTGCTTGTCCTCAAATAAAGGAAACGAAGATTAAGCATGTGGAAAAAGAAAATCGAAAACCAAATGAATGTTATGCTATCAAAAAACCTTACTCTGCGCTACTTTCGCTAACCATATAGACTCAAAACAGTTAGACCATTCTCCCCAAGAATCGCTGCATAACCTCCCAAGCTCATCCATACTCTAAAATCTGAACCTGCAAACTCATCTTCCATATTAATAACTCTCTACATTCATTCAAGATAGGCGTGAAACTTTTCACCGAAGAACTCATAATCAGGAAATTAGGCTAGGTATTCAAGGCTTTTAGTGGTGAGACTTAGAGTGTTTCGGGTATCAAAAACTGCGTCAAGATGCAAGACATGATGCAAAATCGGATGAGAGAAAGAGTATATTGATATCCATGTCCCCTAGCTACTCAAGAACAAACCACCAATCAAAAGTAAATCAGATATGTGCATTATTCAGGGTGAGTCCAATCAACAAAATAATATACAAATGCTAATTTCTAAACCAGATTTAAAGAGATAAAATAAAATTTTTGTTTTTTTTTCCAGAACAAAAATTTAGTTCAAATTAGCATATCAATGGTGTTTTTAAAATCTAAAACACCCATATAGCATGATGAAATGCAACATAATCATCTAAACCACCTAAACACCCAACACCAAGAAATCAGACACTTAGGACCATGTCTAAATCACCTAAAATGTACAATCTCACCTAAGCAATTAGAAGGATCATGTCTACCCTATTCTCTCCATTGTTTTTACACATGTGTGAACATAAGATGAAAAAGAAATGTATGGAGATTCAAGAAGATAAGGTAAGGGTGTGGTACCAGACTAAAGATTAGTCTGGTCACTCAAGATTATCGAAAAGGATGGTAGAAAAAGAAATGGGGATGTAATCCTGAATGATGGGTTTGATTCCTGATTTTAAGTTCCTAAATCAAAGCACTTAAGTTCATTAGTAAGACAAATAAAATATAGTTAATAACATTTCAGAAAAAGTCTGAGTTCCAGAGATTTCTGGTGGGAAGTTTGGTCATGAGTTATTCTGGTTTGCCTGCGCTAAAAGTCCAAATGAAATGGTTAATGAGAATATAAATGAAGTGCAATGCGCAGAGATAATTGTCTAAAATCATCATAAAGCATAAACAATCCATAATTGACTCAATAAGAACATCAAAATGACTCAAACAACACCAAAAGAAAAAGAAAAACATACATAACCTCCCCCAGACTTATCTGACACCGTCTCGGTGGGAAACAAATCCAAGGAAGGGGTAAGTAGCAAATAAAAAGGAAAAATAAAATGAAGAT
Organism: Anastatica hierochuntica; assembly: GCA_900406275.1. Taxonomy (NCBI): domain Eukaryota; kingdom Viridiplantae; phylum Streptophyta; class Magnoliopsida; order Brassicales; family Brassicaceae; genus Anastatica; species Anastatica hierochuntica. The sequence continues at coordinate 4,357 of OVAN01003060.1, forward strand.
CAAAAGAAAAGGGAAAAACTAAACTTACCTAAAAACTTGTGATGTAGCCGCATAAACGAGACAAGGACCGATCGATCCATGGACAGGGATCGATCGATCCCTGTCCGTCTGTCTGGTGATCTTTTTTCTGCAATTCAAAGGCTAAAAACACGAACGACATAAAAAGCATCAAAAACCAAAGCACAAAAGCCAAAAACACTACAAAACTAACTAAAAAGAAAAAGAAAATTACCTAGTGGGTTGCCTCCCACTCAGCGCTTGTTTAACGTCACGAGCCTGACTGTAGTGGCGATGGATTAGTCTGGAAGGGCCTTGGAACTCGCCCCGAAGCAGGCTCCACCAGCAAAAATCTTCAGCTCAAGGATCCTGCTCATTGCCTTCTTCATAGCAGCTGCTACTTTCTCTTTAAACTCTGGTGTAAGGATGACCCTGACCTTGGAGAAATATCTTAATCTGCCTTTACGCTTCACTTTGTACTCAATAGCATCTCCATCGCATCCTAGAGGAATCAAGGTCAACTTAGAACTCTCCTCTGTATCATGCTCTTTCTGCTTTATTTTCTTTTTGGTCTTTAGTTTTCTCACTGCTGAATGAAGGTCTCCATCCAGGACTTCTTTGACGTCTTTCTTTTCAGCAATCACCAATGTGTCTTTACTCAATAAACCATCATCTTTGTCAATTCGTGATAAGGAAATATGGAAAGATTCCTCAGTGTAAGGTTCCTCCACAGCCTCTACAATCACTTCAGTCAATGGTGTCAACCCAAAATGTTTGCCCATCTATGGTAGGCTTCTTTGTTGACTTCTCGAGATTGAAACGCACATCTAGTTTACCTAACTGCAGATCAATCTGACGATTCTGAACATCAATCATTGCTCTAGCAGTATATAAGAATTGTCTCCCGAAGATGATAGGATCCTTGGGTTCTTCGTCAAGCTCCAAGATTACGAAATCAGTGTATACATAGCCTTTCCCAACACCAAGAGGAATGTTATCGACAATACCTATGGGCTTCCGAATTGATCTATTAGCAAGTATCAAGGACATCTTCGTGGGCTTATATTTCACCATATTCAACCTCAGCGAGATAGAAAACCATTTCAAACTAACTCTAGAGCCCAAGTCACACATACATCTCTCGAAGGTAAGAGATCCAATCCTGCAAGGCAAAACAAAAGGACCAGGATNCCTGGATCTTCGCGTTTCTCCGGTGTGATATTCTGAGGGACTGTGCTACACTCCGCAGTAAGAACCGATACACCTTGTTCTAAGGTCATACGATCTGAAAGATTCTTCTTCATGTACCGTTTAAGAGAAGGTACCATCTTGACTGCTTCTACAAAAGGCAATCGCACATGTAGTTCACCAACTAGATTCTTAAGTTTCTCATACTCGAATTCCTTGATCTTTTGATGAGGGCCAGGAAGGATATGGAGACTTGAGAACATAAGGTGGGGGTGGCACATACTGATCCTCAACCTCCTGCGCATTTGTTTCATCGCGAAAATTCGATACCCTCCTGTCAGGGGCAGGGATCGATCGATCCTTGTCCTCTTTTTCTAATCGATCGATTGTGTCATATGATCGATCAATCGCCATCTTCCTCAATTTTCCATGCTTTTCTGATACAGGGATCGATCGATCCTTTGCCTAGGATCAATCGATCTCATTCTCAGACGATTTTCAATTGTTTTTTTCGCTTCGAACTGTGATTGCATTGTAGTATTCCTTCGGATTGTTCTCTGGTTTGGTTGGAATGACACATGGGGAGCTCTGTTGCTCGCAGAAGTCTGAGCAACTTGTGTTTCCAGTACCTTCATTCGAACACTCATAGCCTCAAGCTTCCCATTGAGGTCACTATACATGCTATCGACTTTCTAATTAATCTCCGCAGTAGACTTAGTCTGATTTTCCAGCACTTGGTGGAACATTTGTTTCAGATTACTATCTTGAGAAGACGTAGAAGATTGTCCTTGGTTCTGATTCTGATACCCCAACTGATAGTTGTTCTTTAATCCTCCTGAACCAAACTACTTCTGCTGGTAGCCACTGTTTCCGAAACTACTGTTCTGATTCTTATTATGAAATTCAAAGTTGAAGACACTCTGATTCTGATTGTATGACTTATTCTGGAACTGGTTTCGTTGGTTGAAACCTCTGTTACCAAAGTTTACTTAGCCTCCAATGTAATTCACATCCGCTTGTCCACCATTCAGCTCCTCAGACATGAATTCCTGATACATCTGGCCCATCTTTTGCTCTTTAAGAATAGGTGTATCGTTCGCTCTCCAACAAAGTTCACTCCCTGCTGATCTCTCCTCATTAGCTTATTGAGCTTTGACTTCAGATCATCAATTCTCTTAGCATCTGATGACACAACTCCTCTACCACGATCATAGTCTGATCTGCAATTCGCCTAACTATTCCCCATGTTATTCACCAGCATGTAAGCTTCCTCCACAGTCTTGGTCTTGAAATCACGATTTCTCGTGGTGTCCATAGCATTCTGATACTTCTCCTCAACCCCATTATAGAAAATGTTGAGGAAATTCCAATATGAGAACCCATGATGAGGACAATCATTTAGGTACTCCCTGAATCTTTCCCAAGCTGCATGAAAGCTCTCAGCACCCAATTGGTGAAATCCTGCAATCTTGTTTCGCAGAGACATAAGCCTTTATTTCTTGAAGAAATGTCCAACGAAAGAAACCTTGATCTCGTCCCATGTCCTCATATAATAAGGCTCTAGGCTATTATACCATCTTGAAGCTTTGTCATTCAACGAGAAAGTGAACAACCTGCATTTGAGAGCTTCAGCAGGCACTCCGTTTTGCTGGATAGTATTGCAGATAGCTTCAAACTTATCCAGATGGTGCATTGGGTTCTATGATGGCAACCCATGAAACTGATTCTACTGCACCAAGTTAATAAGACCTGTCTTGATCTCAAAGTTCCTTCTCTCTATGGGAGGCGAACGAATCCCAGAATGATTCGCATAGAAAGCCTCTGGAGTGTCATATTGCGCCAGAGTCGTCCTCTGTTGAGGTTGATTTGCGCGTTGTTGTGCCTCAACTGCAACATTTTGCTGGCCACCTTGCTGAGCACCAGCATTAGCACCACCACCTGCACGTGGATTATCTCCTAGAACGAGTCCAAGAAAGAGAGGATTTTGATGAACTTGAATGGGATCTCCCAAGTTGTCACCCATGATTTCAGCAAACTCAAATTCTTCAATAACCTCTAGCAACTTCTCATTCTTCTTTTGTCTCTCTAGACGTGAAGGTTCAAGCTCGAATTCGAGAAGATTCGCGATCCCTTGGCTTCTAGTATGAGGCATGTTCATACACATGAAAGCACAAAACAGAGAAGAAAAAGAAGAGATTAAACAAAATAAAGAAAAATGCCTTAGGTACACAATGATCCTAAGTTCTAAGACTCCCTATTGGTCTTCTGCAACGGTGCCAGAAAACTTGATAGCTCAGGTTTTCGCCCGAGATAACACTGCAAGCGCACAGAAGTACGTTGTAGTGGTTCGGGATCGAATCCACAGAGGCGAAAGGTAGCAAGAAGAATGTCAGATAAAACAGCGGGCTAAAGCGAAAAAGATCTCTTGCAAAGAGATGCAAATATCAAAATTAATCAAACAAAGAAAGTAGGAAAGCAACAACGAACTCAAACAATTCATTGTTGATTCAAATTATAGATTATGGAACAAGTTTTAAACTATCTTGAACTCAAACACTAATGTAGAACTGATCTACTTCCTTAGTATTAGTTCCATATGTATTAGAAACCTTGAGACTAACTTCCGTTAACTCTCGATTTCTAATCATGCATTCGTAACAGGTTTGATATGTTCACAATTCACTTAAACATCAACTTCCAGTGGCTTAAGAAGAATCGCTCATTTAAGATTCTTTCAGACATTTAAACAAACACTTTCCAGACGTTAAATTACCTAAGATCAGAAACTAAGTGATCATTTTCACTTCATGCATTATGATCAATCCTAGATGAAGATCCAAATGATTAAATCCCTAATCATACAATTCTACGTCAACAAATCATGAATCCCTATGTGAGAACCTTAAACCCAACAAATAGACTACTCACTCATGATAATCGCATAAACACAAATCAAATCAAAGAGAGACATGATTATATTTAACAAAAATAAGAGTAAAGGGTTCAGAAAGCTTCTTAGATTCGCAGTACAAATGATGCTTCTTCTCCCTAGGATACAAATCAATCTCTGCTCTCAAAAACTCTGTAAAAGTAGAAATCTTGATAGCTAATGTTTTCGCCTGAGATAACACTGCAAGCGCACAGAAGTACGTTGTCGTGGTTCGTAGAATCCACAGAGACCAAAGGTAGCACGAAGAATGTTAGATCAAACGACGTGCTAAAGCAAAAAAGATGTCTTGTAAAGAATGCAAATATTTAAATTAAGAGAACAAAGAAAGCAGGCAAGCAACAACGGTGTGTAAATCAATCAAAGAAGTGTTAGTCATTGGGTATTCTCAGGAAAACAATTCATTTTTAATTCAAATTATAGATTAGGGAACAAGTTTTAAACCGTCTTGAACTCGAACACTAATGTAGAACTGATCTACTTCTGTAGTATCAGTTCCCTATGTATTAGAAACCTCGAGACTAACTTCCGTTGACTCTCGATTTCTAATCATGCATTCCTAACTCGTTTGATACGTTCACAATTTACTTATACATCAACTTCCATTGGTTTAAGAAGAATTGCTCATTTAAGATTCTTTCAGGCATTTAAAAAAACACTTTCCAGGCGTTAAATTACCTAAGATCAGAAAGTAAGTGATCAGTTTAATTTCATGCATTACGATCAATCCTAGATGAAGATCTAATCGATTAAATTCCTAATCATACAATTCTACGTCAACAAATCATGAATCACTATGTGAGAACCCTAAACCCAACGAATAGACTACTCACTCATGATAATCACACAAACACAGATCAAATCGAAGAGAGACATGATTGTATTTAACAAAAAAAAGAGTAACGTGTTCAGAAAGCTTCTTAGATTCAAAGTACAAGAGATGTTTCTTCTCCCTTGGATACAAATCAATCTCTGCTCTCAAAAAGTCTGTAAAAGTAGAAAACTTGATAGCTAAGGTTTTTGCCTGAGATATCACTGCAAGTGCACAGAAGTACGTTGTTGTGGTTCGGGATCGAATCCACAGAGACCAAAGGTAGCACGAAGAATGTCAGATCAAACAACGTGCTAAAGCGAAAAAGATATTTTGTAAAGAATGCAAATATTGAAATTAAGAGAACAAAGAAAGCAGGCAAGCAACAACGGTGTGTAAATCAATCAAAGAAGTGTTTGTCATTGGGTATTCTCAGGGAAACAATTCATTATTGATTCACATTATAGATTAGGGAACAACTTTTAAACCGTCTTGAACTCGAACAATAATGTAGAACTGATCTACTTCCTTAGAATCAGTTCCCTATGTATTAGAAACCTCGAGACTAACTTCTGTTGACTCTCGATTTCTAATCATACATTCCTAACTGGTTTGATAGGTTCACAATTCACTTAAACATCAACTTCCATTGGCTTAAGAAGAATTGCTCATTTAAGATTCTTTCAGGCATTTAAAAAAACACTTTCCAGGCGTTAAATTACATAAGATCAGAAACTAAGTGATCAGTTTAATTTCATGCATTACGATTAATCCTAGATGAAGATCTAATCAATTAAATCCCTAATCATACAATTCTACGTCAACAAATCATGAATCCCTATGTGAGAACCCTAAACCCAACGAATAAACTACTCACTTATGATAATCACACAAACACATATCAAATCGAAGAGAGACATGATTGTATTTAAAAAAAATAAGAGTAAAGTGTTCAGAAAGCTTCTTAGATTTGAAGTACAAAAGATGCTTCTTCTCCCTTGGATACAAATCAATCTCTGCTCTCAAAAAGTTTGTAAAAGTGCATAATGAAAGGGAAAAAACGAGCCTAGATTCTAGTAATGAGATCTGGTTCAGGATAAGTTTGGTTTGGTTCTTCGTAAAAATTTGTCTGAAAATCGGGACATGGATCGACCGATCCAGGGACAGGGATCGATCAATCCTTGTCGATATTTCTGGATATTTTCCAGCCTTCAAGAAAACTTCCTCCCAAGCTTAAATTCCATCCAAAATGCATTCTTTTCGCACATCACAACTCAATTCCTGTAAAAACACTAAAGAACACAAATCCGCTCTAGAAAGATCCGAATACATACTAAAAACCATAAATCTCGTTTAAAAACCATAATAAAAACTACTAAAATACTGACACATCTGCCACCTTAATTTGCTTCTTAAATCTTCCCGGAAAGGGTAGATTCAACTCATATAGGAACATTAGTGTCGGTGGGCATGTATTCCCTTTTCTTCTTTTGGCGTGGAGGTGGTTTTTCCTTGGGCTCCTCCTCTTGAATCTTAGGCGCCTCTTTAGGTGCCTCTTCCTTCTTGGTTTCTTCTTCGTTCTCATCTTCCTCTTCTACATCAAGCAGCACTTGATCATTTTCATTCTCTTCCAACTCAGTTTCGTTCTTCTTAGGCTCGACCTCTTGAGTCCTCGGAGTTAATTGCCTTTTGCTTCTAAAATTAACGGCATGGAAAAGCTCATTTGGGTTTACCTCACACTTACCGGGTAGATTACCCTTTTGAAACTCATGTGTAGAAGCTTATTCGCTATTTGGTGCTCTATACCCTTCACAAAGTTAGCAAGATTATCATACTTCTCCGATAACTCCACGTAATTCCCATGAGTCTTGTGGTCTAACGCATCAAATCTATTATTAAAGTCCCTTTTTATCTTCGCATTTCCAATCACAAGTTCTTTTATCAAGGAATGCATGTCTTCTACCGTACAGATGGTAGGTGTCTTTGGAGTAGTTAGTGTTGTTGGTGTCGTAGGAGTCCGTTGTCCTAAACTTGTTCTAGGAGATGACCCTTGTGAGTAACGTTCGTAGTAGCTTTCTTGAACAAAACTCTTCTCCTCTTGTTGATCAATGAAGCTTTCATCGATCCATAGCTTCTTCTTCTTTGGCTTGAGGACCAGTTTCGCTTTTTCATCAATCTTTGTGTTTAATTCTTCAAGGCGTTTATCCTCAATTTTCCGTGTAAAACCAAAGCTCTCTTCTCCGACATAACTCTTGGCCAAATTCTCGACCAATTTCTCTCCTTGAGCCGCGGTCAAGCTTGCAAAATTTCCATTGCTTGCCGTATTCATAGCAAACCGGAAGTGTTGATGAACTCCCCTATGGAAAAGTCTTAGTATTCTTCCTTTAATGAATCCATGGTGAGGACAATTCTTCACATATCCATTAAACCTTTGCCAAGCTTCACCTAATGTCTCTTCAATCCCTTGTTAGAAATTGGCAATGTTATTCCGGAAGTTTGTAGTCTTTCTATGGGAGTAGAATTATCTAAGGAATCTCCTTTTGCATTGATCCCAAGTGGTCCTTGTACATATCTCCATCCTCATGAAGCCCTTGTTTGAAGGCTAAGATAGCGGCCATGATGCTGCAAATGGTGAAGACCACTTTCTATTGGTTGAAGTGTTGCACATAGTTTCGTGCTGGATATTCTTTACGCTGCTTGATTTTATAGAGATCTTCAGTGGAAATTGGGGTAACTCTATTGCTGGCAAATTGTTGTATGAACAAGTCGACCAATGCGACAAAAGATCCCATGCTTTTGTTTGGGATGGTGATGAACCATTGCAAGGCGGTGCCGGTGAGGCTAAATCCAAATTCCTTGCACATGGCTGCTTCTCTAAGTTCCTTTTGGATCTCCACCATCATAATGTTTTGCATATATTGGGCAATATGATTATCTGGGTCCGAGGTCTTGTTGTATGGCTTTATGGTGGGGAAAGAGAATTTCCTACGCATATCGATGATTGTGATTTCCTCAGTGAATGGAGTGTCTACATAAGAGCTTAGTGAACTTCTACATAGAGGAGGTGCAATACGTCTAGGCATTCAATCATCGATTAAATAGCCTCGAATTTATTGGAGAACATTAGTTCCAGGCATCTGACTATTGGGTCAATTTTATAACTTGTCAACCATGCCATTCCACCTGATCTTCTTGACCGCGAATGTGGTCTTGTTTCATTGGGTTTCCTTCAGCGACCAAGTTCACTTCTTCCCCTTGGTTGTCTGCTGGAGTGGTATCCAGGGTTTGCATCCTAGGTACAAACACCATGAACTTTTGCCCCGGTGCATGTTTAGCAGTTAAGGTGGAGATTTTTCCCCTTATAGTTTCATTCTCGAGCTCCATACGCTAAATACATTGTGCATCTTGGTGGAGCATCTTCGTGCAAGCTTCTATTTGTTGCTTTAGGTTTTGGAGTTATGTGGTCATGGCTGCGTCAGGTCCGACGGGGTTTTGTCTCTTCTCAACTGCTTCATCTCCCCAAGTCGCTTCTATAGGGTTTCTAGTTGAGATCTCATCTCATCGTAGCTTGGGTCTGTCAGCAAAGGTGTCGTGATCGTGTTGTCAGTATTATCTTTAGACATCGTCACATAGCTTTGTTTGTAAGCCCCCTCCTTCTAACGCCAAACTATTATGGATGTTTTTGGGGATGTTCTTTGGAAGCACTACGGAAGCTAGAGATAACAAAGGATAACGAAGTATAGAAGGAGAAATAGAGAAAGACTCGATGTATTGATTAAAGAGAAAACGAATACATTGAGGTTTTGAGTGTTACAACTCATAGAAAGATTGAATCTCTCTTAATCTATGTAGTCTCTAGGATTTTTTGTAAATATATTGTTTGAACCCTTTGGCTAGTATTTATAGTGCCTTGGCTATGATTATCCCCTTGGAATTAGGAAAACCATGTATATCCTTAGCTATCTATGCATATTTCCTTTTCCCTAGTGGAATAGTCGTCCAACTTCCTGCCCAGAGGCATACTTTCAGCTTCCTGTTTTTATCGGCATTCCCCTTCTTTTGGCTTAAGGCATGTCGTACTGCTTCTGGAGCCAGGAAATTTCCCAATGTCCAAAATCCTCCCAACACCTACCAAAGGAAATCAACAAAAGCAAGGGGCAAATAAGTTGAACAACTATCTCTCACAATAAGAATAGTAAAACAACATACCCAACGCTAAGGACCTCGCTCAAACAAGGGAAAATACCCAAAAGAGAGCCGGGAAAGATTGCCTACTCCTACTAAACAGAGAAAATGACACAAAAGTGCCAAGTGCTAAGCAGGTTGCAAAGTGTTTACCCCTATTTGTCGGGCCAAATGATAAACGAAATGGTATAACCTGAATAGGGAACATGCCAAACTTGCTTACCCAAATGTGGGAAACAACAGAAAAAGCTGCCAAATTGCCTCCTTTATTCTAAAATAGAGAGTACGACAGTATAACCCAAAGACTGACAGTGGTTTGCTGCAGAAAGGAGAGGTCAACAAAAATAGACAGTGGCCACCCAAGAGTGACAGAATGCTACTGAAAGCTTAAAAATATTGTTCAAAGACATGGATAAAATGTTCAAAAAAGGATGAACTCCAACCCCGTGGTTCCAAGTCCCTCTAAAAAGCTTGAGGACATATTCTTAGGCAAGAAGGGCGAAAGCTAGGCAAACGCCAGAGGCTACACAGATGCCAGAAGGCTAGCCGAAAGCCAAGAGGCTAATAAAATCCAGAGGCTAATTAAAAGTGAGAGGCCAGACGACGCTAATCCTAGAAAGCGAAAGGATGGATAACAACCAGAGGTCAAACGATCCTATATGATAATCCAAAAATCCTAGCAAAAGTCTTACACAGGCATATCGTTAAAGCAGGATTATAAAACTGAAAGACATTAATAAATGCTCAAAGGGCTCATAATTAAAGTCTAAAATAAATGCTCCGGAGGGTAACAGAGGACCAAGGCCTGAAATGCCATATAAGTTCTACAAAAGGCCACGAGGGGCATAACAAAGCCCACGCATGGGCTAGCACCAAAAGATCAGAATAAAAAGCCCCAAGGGGCAAAGCATAAAAGTAAAAGTTTTTGAAGATGCGTCAGGGTTCAGTCGACTAGATCCAGAGAGGGAGACTTTTCGGCATCGACTAGGTTTGAGGCGTCTCGAGCATGTGAAATGACAGGCTCACCTTCAAAGCTGGGAGACAGTAGGTTATTAACCTCTACCTTGGTCTCCATCACCACCTTATAATTGTCAAACTTGTCCAACAGATTCCATGAGCCAGCTTTTTCGTTCAGCCAGTCCCTTGCCATGTCCTAGTGCCCAATGATCTTTGCATCATTAATCGCCATGGCCTTCTCTTCAACGAAAATGCTAACTCTCGCCCTAAACTCTTCAACCTGCTTCTCCAGATCAGCCTTATCCAAAATTAGCGTCTGGGTATGATCGGATCCCTTCTTATTATGGAATTTAACCCCCTGGTCAGGTCTTTCATCTCCCTCAACTCTCTCTCCAGACCAGCCCACCTATCTTTTTCAGCCTTAAACTTGAGGATGTAGTCCTCCACCATGACTCTCTCTGCTTTGACTGCCTCCTCTGCAATTTTGTCCTCCGCATGATGGAGGAAGGCAGTCATCTGATACATAAGAAATCAAGGAGAGAGATTAAAAACGGTAAAGCAAGTAAAAGACCCCGAAGATAAGAGCCAGACGCTTACTTCCATCATCTTCATCTAGAGATAAGAGAGCATCCCGACGGATTCAAACGGGGGTAGGAGATGTCCAGCGCAGGGAACACCTGGACGTTCAGATGCTGCAAGGTATCATCTATGTCGGAGGGAGAGAGAGATGAGGACATCATGCTTACACCTTGATGCTTCTTGGCATGGGAAGAGAGAACACTGGATTTCTGCTGCAACTTCCTCTTGGTGCCTGTCGCATGAGTCTCCGGGATCTCCACATTCTCGGAGGTTGACGCCTTGCCCCCAACAATGTTCTGAAGGAAGTATAGTAGCTCTCAACAAGGTTGACCCAAGCGTCTTCTACCACTTGACATCATCCTATGATAAATACTTGTGTGTAATCTATGCTAAGAAGAGCGAAGGTATGTTTAGAGAGTAATTTAGGTCATAGGAACTCTCCAGACTTAGATGGAGTATAGCAGTAAGACCTCGAAGTAGGGGAATGCCCAGAAGCAGGAAACCAGATGACGTCCCATAGCTGGAAGTCGGAAGTCAGACGACCAAGCATAGCCGGAAGCCAGAAGTCAGCCGACCACCGTCTCTCCTTTATTTTCGCTCTTTAAATTAATAGATAATGACATGTATTCTAGATAAAGATGCATATATTCTACAGATAATCATGATATATCCAATTCTTGGAGGGATAATCATGAAACTCATGTATAAATACCAAGCTCAAAGGGAAAATGTGCACGCACGAAAAACCCTAAGCCAAAAATCAATACATAAGCAATTCTTTGCCATCTTTGATCTTCGAGCTTAGCACGAATGTTCCAAAACCTTTGCTAAATATTCATTGACCTTCAGATTCTGTAGTGCTACAAAGAACGACCAAAATCACCCATAACACTATGGGTTGCAATAAGATGTCCATTGAGGTACTAAGAATGAACGAAATTTATGGATGGTTCTTTAGTGAAGATGATGGGGACCCAATGTTGGATGGAAGCTTAGAGGCAAGAAAAACGAAATTGCTATTCCAAGATGGAAAGAGAAAGAATCTAATGACAATGTTGGATTGAGAAACGAGGTCAATATGAAGCAAGAAGGATTAATCTTCAACAAGATTATCCAAACCTTCCCCAATTAAGGAAGAGAGAAAAGGTCAAGCTAAAGGACCTTAAACAAGCGCACTTGAGAGACAATCTCAAAAGTATCCTTTTCTAAATATTCTCTTGTAATTTTCAATGATTTAAGTCTAAAAATTTCAATTCCAATGAATAATGGTTATGTCTTGAAATAAACTTGTTTCAACGTCATTTTTTGAACTAAGCTTAGGGACCAAAGGAGAACCATTCGAAGCAACAATCATATGCTAATGAGGAATATGGGTTTCACTTCAAAATGTAGCCATTTCTCTTGTATAAGGTAAGTTTTCAAAGTCAAGGATTACAATTTGCACTTCACCATTTTATAACATTATCAAGAGTGATTTTGCAAAAACTTGTTCTGACAAAATTTTATGCTTTGGATTCAATTACAAATCTTTGATCCTACTTTTTGCAAATTCAAGAAATGAATTTTCTCTTCAAATTTTAAATTTAAAAAGGGTTGTTTTGCAAAAGTTTTCAAGGGATTTGAAAATATTAAAAACATAAGGACCCATTTGCAAAAGCAAAAAAAAATCTTTTTCCATATCTTATCTCTATACAATTACTTTTTACTCTCTCTCTCTCTCTCTCTCTCTCTCTCTCTCTCTCGTGTATCTATTAGTTAACTAAGATATTCAATAGGATTCAGAACTTCCTACTTCGGTTCATTCCGTGCAATAGAGATGAGACTTTGAATCGTCTTGGATGGAACTGAGAAGGTGAAGCTCGTATTACAAAGACTTCTTGTTGATAATAGTGAAGCTTCTAATGCTTCCAAGAATTCTTTTTCATATCTTAAAATTTCTTCGCGTTTAAGAGTAAACCGAGTTTTTCCTTCGATTTTATAATTTGGATTATTGGGGTCCTCATCCAAAGCATGTAATACACCAAAGTTGGAGTAAAACGTGGCTGGCCAACCCTTGAATCACCATGGTTTGTGACTTTCCTTGTTGCTCCTTATGTTCATCTTCAAACTATGTGTGTTTTAAAGATTTTCTCTACAAGTTTTTCTTCATATTCTTCAAGAAAAATGAACAAACCATCAATCTTAGCTCCTATAGTTCGAATTGAATGAGGATTGTTTTGGGATTTTTTTGGGTGATTCTTCGATAGAGAAGAACAAGAACAAGTTTGTTAAGAGTTTGAGAGAGATGAACGAAAGAGATCCAAAGAGTTTGTAAAACGATTCTTCTTTATTTATGAATAAGAGAGATCGATTACAATAAGGTGTGTTTGTCAAAGTTTCGGATCCTTTATTTAGGGTTCTTCCCTTTGTATATATAGCCTTCGAATTAGATTATTTCTATATATTTTATGGATAACTTCTATATTCGAGTCTATCTTAGAATAAGGCATATTTCCCTAGATTCATTAAGGCTTGGCGGGCTGCATTTTTTAGATGAACTCTTGTGCTTGAACTTCATGGCGTGATTTGGGCTTCTCATTTTGTCTTTGGCCCATTACCTTTAGGGTTATATAGGGGGAAAGCGAAGAGTCTTGGCCATCTTCTGCCATCGCTCTTGTCACATCACGTCTCTATCTTCTTCATCGCTCCTTCACGCTACCAGCGATTCTCTAATTTCGGTAAGTTTCCATCTTCCGATTACTATTCCATTTAATGTAGAGTCGCCAATTCTTATTTAGAGACATCGTGGTTTTCTTGAATGGTGGTCATGGATAGAAAAACTCCGTCTGGGGCTCCTCTGTCTTCTTTTTTGGCCAAGGCCCTCGCGGCTATGGCCAAACTTCAGGGAATCGCGTCTCCTGATGTTAATGTCCCTCAGCCTTCTACTCCTGGTGCTCAGGGAGGGTCCGAGACTCTTCCATTTCCACCTCCAAAAAGACCTAGGGTTAACCCCAAGGATGGCTTGTCGGACGAAAACGCTCTCTGAGAGAAGTTGTATTTATACGACCTCTCGGACATGATAGAGAAGCGACACCGTTCTTCCCAGGACCCATATGCTGATCTCATGTAGGTTCGTCTTCCTTCTGTCTTTATTGTGACTTTAGTAATCTAGAACTGTGTTTATAACTGTCTTTTTGTAGCTTGCGGCAGCCATCTTTGTTCACAAGGAACAGAGCGCTAAGGGTTCAGCTTACGTTCATGAGTCGAATCCTAAACAGAGAGCCTTGGAGAACGAGTTGGCTAAAGAGCAGAGGAAGACTGCGGAGGCCCTTGGGAAGTTGTAGGACACTATGCTCAGGGCTCATTATGCGTAAAAGCTCATGGCTGCAAAGAAGAATGAGATCACTGGGCTCCTTCAGCAGATCTCGTCTCTAGAGCGGCAGGTGGACTCTTCTTACGGGGGGTGTTGACGCCATCTCTCATTGGGAAATGGCCAGGGACGTTCTCTAAGGGCGCCACGTGATGTGGGACCTGGAGAAGATCGAGGATACCTACCAGTGGGAGACCTCTCGATAGGCCAAGGATGATGTAGTGGCTCCTCATGACTACGCTGTGACTCTGCTGACCTTGCTCTCTGACCAGGAAACTGGAGCTGGCCCTTCCGGAGAAGCCCCTGAGTCGAAGGTGGAGTGTGGAATGTGATGGATTTTTTGTTGTTGCCCTTTTTTTTTAAGCCATGACTGTATGGCTTATAACTCTTTTCTTTTTGTGAATATGACTTGTCTCTTTTCTGCCCTTTTCAATGCACAAACTTCCTTTTTAGTTTTTTTTTTGCAACAATGACATTCAAACAATAATAAGCATTAGCTTAAAAATGAGCTATCGTGAGATGGGTGGGCACACGGACTTTGGGTACAAAGCCTTTTTTGTGAGTGGTTTTCTCGGTGGTCCCTGGGCTAGAGTACTTGATCAGCTTTACTAGCTCTTTTTGTGAGTAGTTTGCTCGGTGGGCGCTAGGCCTCTAGGCACAAGGCCTTTTGGGACATTTAGTCCCTGGGCCGAAGCCTTATTGACACTTTGTGTCAGAGTTTTTGCTAGCTTTATTGTTACCGACCGATTTTAAGTTTTTCTATGAACCGCTTACTAGGATGGACAGGGGTGCACATATCCATTAGTTTTGTTAACTGATAGTTTGGATGCATTGCATCTACCACCATTAGGAGCCCATCCGCATTTTCCCATGGCTTTTCAACAATGGTTTTTAGGAGCCCGTCCGCATTAGATCGACCATAGTTAGGAGCATGTCCGCACTCTGCCATGGCCTTTCAACCATGGTTTTTAGGATCTCGTCCGTATTATATGGATTTTTTTTGGCACAAGGCCTTGGTGGGCATAAAGGCTTAGTAGATTCCTAAGGATTTTTTTCAAAGATAGTGTTTATCTTTTTTCCTCCAAAGGAAATCGTTCTTCTTTTTTCAAGAGTGTATTTCAAGACCCGCAGTTTCTTTTGTCAAAGAATAGTGGGATATTTTATTATATAATTGAATTATAAGAAAAACGATGGCCATCTCATGGCTGTGGAGAAGTACCAAGGCTTACGCCGAGGCCTTCTTACCAAGAAGTGGTATTTTTTTGAGGTGGAGTGCGTTCCAGCTGTTTCGTTTCTCTCTCTAATGCCTGTCTTGCAGTCTGTAAGCTCCGCATTTTGTACCTCTATGATCTTTTAAGGTCCTTCCTAGGTTGGGCTTGCTTCCCAGCGGCTTTATCCTTGGTGTTATCAAATACTCTTCTAAGGACCCAGTCTCCGTTTTGGAAAGTTTGCATTCTGACCTTTCTGTTGTAGCTCCTGGCTATTTCTTGTTGGTCACACCAATTGCGTACCATTGCAACATCCCTTTTCTCCTCGATTAAGTCGAGGTCTAAAGCCATCAAGTCATCGTTAACTTTTTCATCGTGGCAGAGAGTTTTGGATGTTTTCACGCTTATCTCTGCTGGAATGACGACTTCTATGCCATAGACCACGAAGTAGGGTGTTTCGCTGGTGGCAGAATTGGTTTTTGTTCTGTATGCCCATAGCAAGCTAGGGAGTTCATCGACCCACAATCCTTTTTTCGCATTCAACTTTTTCTTCAACATGTTGATGATTGTTTTATTAGTTGATTCTGCCTTGCCATTTGACTGTGGATGAGGGGGTGTCGCGAAGCTGAGTTTAATTTCCTACATCTCACAAAATTCCTTGAAAGCATTACTAGTGAATTGGGGCCAGTTGTCTTTGACAATCTCATGGAGCACTCCAAACCTACATATGATTTTCTTTCAAAGGAAATTCTGTATTTGGACGTCTGTGATTTGACTCAACGCTTCTGCTTCTGCCCACTTGGTGAAGTAATCTGTCATCACGAGAAGAAAAACCTTCTGTGAAGGTGCCATAGCAAATTTTCAAATTATATTCATGCCCCATTTTGCGAAAGGCCATGATGCTCTTATTGGCCTCAGATTCTCGGGGGGAAGCTTGGACACTTGGGCATGTATCTGGCATTGGTTGCAATTACATGCGTAAAGTTTTGAATCGTTAGCTAGCGTTGGCCTATAATATCCTACTCTTTATGTTCTTAGGGCAAGGCTCCTACCCCCGCCCCTCCGAGTGTGATCCATAAGTGCCATCGTGGACTTCCTCTAAAGTGAGCATTGCTTTGGGCCATCCAAGGCATCTTAGCAATGGTCCCCCGAAGGATTGTCGATATAGGTTTTCTCCGACTAGGCAATATCTCGCAGTTTTTTGTTTGATTTTGATGCATACGGATTTGAGTTCCGGTAGGGTCCCGTCCCTGATATATCCTATTATCGGCATTCTCCAGTCGTGTACCATCTCAGCTGATCCTTAGGTCGTGCCTTCGCCTGCTTATACTTCTGGGGCAAGCACTTCTTTAGCGATGGCAGGCAATGTAGCATAAGTAAGGGTATATCAACGCAGATCCAAGGTTGGCCAATGCATCGGCCTGGCTGTTCTCTTCTTGTGGGATTTGGTGTAGTTTACACTCCTCAAGCCTACCATGAGTTCCTTCGCCTTTGTGAGATATTAGGCCATGGTCGCGTCCCAGGCTTGATAGTCACCTTGGATCTAGTTGACGATTAATTGCGAGTTGTTATGGAATACATTCTTTCAAGCTCCCAACCCCTTTGCTAATGCGAGCCCTACTATAAGGGGCTCGTACTCGGCTTTGTTGTTTGTAGCTTTGAATTTGCATCGGACTACACGGGGTGCTTTCTCGCCATGGCGTGAGGTCAATACGATTCCAAGGCTCGTTCCCCTAGCGTTGCTAGAGCCATCCACGTGCAATGTCTATTCTCCATTTGATCTTGCAGTTTGGTGAGTTTGTACCTCCTCCTTCACCAACAGATCCATAAAATCTGCCAGCGCCTTGGTTTTTATAGTGGTGGCTGGTCTGAAGACTACATCATACTCTCCCAGTTCTATGGCCCATTTGGCTAACCTTCTTGACAGTTCGGGCTTGTGCAGGACGACGTTGATAGGGGCTGAAGTTACCAGCATGATCGTATGGGCTTGGAAGTAGGGCCTTAGTTTTCGGGCCGCTACAACCAAGGCTAAGGCTAACTTCTCTAGGTGACTGTACCGCGTCTCGGCATCCTGAAGTGACTTGCTAACGTAGTAGACGAGATGTTGGATGGCAGCTTCTTCCCTTACGAGGACGCCGCTAACAACGTGGTCGAAGACGGCGAGATACAGTAGCAGGGGCTCTTTGTCTTTGGGCTTCGATAGCTATGGCGGAATGGATAGGTAATCTTTGAGGGCCGCCAAGGCCTCTTTGCATTTTTCATCCCATACGAACTCCTTTCCCTTCTTGAGGGCTTCGAAGAAGGGGGTGCGACTGGTCTGAGGCCAAACAACCAATACGTCGAAAAGCGAAAGGCTTACAAATGCCAAACTATGAGTGTTATCTTTATATCCTAATGAATAGCTTGTTTAAGCAGAAGGTAAAAAGGAATAAAGGAGCACAAAAAATTCAAAAAAGGTCACGAAGGGCCAAAACATGAGTTTAAAGCCCCAAAGGGTAGATTAAAGCCAAGGCCAAGAAGGCCACAAAACATTTAAGGTTACGAAGGCCATGAAAAGTCTTAAACAAGCCCTCAAGGGGCAAACTAGGCCCACGCAGGGGCAGATCATCATCAACAAAAAAATGAAAGCTAAAATCCCTCAAGGGGAAAAGTGACTTGATTCTTGATTTTGGGACAGGAGGCTAGGCAGCTGGAGGATCCAGGGAAGGAGACTTCTCCACATTGATCTCTAAGTCCATCGAAGTCGCACCAAACTTGGTAGGAGGAATCTCTAGCTAATCTTAAAAGGTGGGAGCAGGAAGGCGTTGTTCTTCTGCCTCCGCCGTTGCCAGCATCTTATAGTTATCAAATTCCTCCGCCAGGTCTCAGGACACCGCCTCCCCTTAAGACAATCTTTCACCATATCCCAGCGGCCAGTTATCTTGGCATCATTAACAGCCATGGTCATCTCCTATGCAAATGTGGCCACCTTCGCCTTCAGACCAACAACCTCCTGCTCCAGGAGCGTCTTCTCTTCCGTCAAGGAGAGCACCATTTCTTCTGCCTTCTGGTTCCGAGAATCCATCCCACGGGTAATGTGTATAGGTTATTATGCATTTTAAAGCTTATTTCTTTAAATTTTTAGTTGCATTTAGGTTGTGAATATTCCATATACGTCTTAGAATCCATAGGTTTTAGTCTAGAGTCTAGTTTAAGATCATTTTGCATTTTCATATCATTTTCTTTGCATTTGTAGGTAAAACCTTTGGAGATCAATTTGAGAGCTTGAGATGATGAATTCTAGAGGCTTAAATAACAAAGAATCAAGGGAATTCAAAGCCTAGAAGCAAATGGGAGAAGATGGGATCCAAAGAGGCTAGCAAATAGCGAAGAAAGAAGCCACAAGCTGTCAAGGTGAGCTACCGTCGACCCAGAGGTCGAAAGTAGCATACCTAAGGTCGATAGTAGCCCAAGGTGAGCTACTGTTGACCCCCAGGTCGACAACAGTCCATCTTTGGGCGACAACAACCTTTGTTGACGGGAAACTTACCCTCCTTTCACCTATAAATACCCTTTTAACCTAGTTTTATGTATCCAAGACTTTTATAAATATTCTCCTTCTTCAAGATTTTGTTTTTTATGATTTCTCTCTTGATCTTTAAAATCAAGAGTCTCTCTTTTTAAGTTTGGTTCTTGGATTAAAACCTATCTTTATCTATGAAATCAATTATCTCTCTCTTCATCTCTTTTCTTTTTGTTTAGTATGTGTGAGTAGTCTCATTTGATGGAGCCATGGGTGTTGAGATATACTTAGGTTAGGTTGTAATATGGTGTTAGGGATAGCAAATCTGAGGTTTCCAAAGGATTTGGTGTGCTTAATGTTAGGTTTTAGAGTAACTAACTAAGATCTAGACTTGTATACATTTCTCGCCCGAGAGGTGTTCGATGAAATGTCTAGGAGAGCCAAACACTTGCTATTTCAATCTATCCAATGAGAGTAGTTTGCTAGATTGATTAGTGGTTATATGGGCTTGCTCATAATGATTCCAAATTGATTTATCATTTGCAATAAACAAGAGTTGAGCGAATGCGATTGATAAGGAAATGGTTTATTTCTATGAGAGTGGATTAGGCTAGTATTGCCTTTGGTCATGGACTTTTGCTCAATAGCTTGATCTAACACCACTATTACCGTCTTCCTAAGCGAGTATGGGGCATAACACCACTATTAACAACACTAGGATGGGAGCTTTGGTTTTACACCCAAGATTGAAGATAAACGCCTTGCGAAATTGAACACAAAGATTGATGAAATGGCGAAAGCTTTCCTCAAGCCAAAGAAGAAGAAGTTATTGATAGATGAAAGATTCTTTAATCAACAAGAGGAGATGAGTTTTTTTTTTCAAGAAAGCTACTACGAGAGCTATTGACAAGGGTCGTAGCCTAGAACAAGTTTAGGAGAACAGACTCCTACAACACCAACAACACCCACTACTCCAAATACACCTATCATCTCTACGGTAAAAGACATGCATTCTTTGATAAAAGAGCTTGTGATTGGAAATGTGAGGATTAGATGGGACTTGAACAATATATTTGATGCGTTAGACCACAAGACTCATGGGAATTACGTGGAGTTATCAGAGAAGTGTGATAATCTTGCTAACTATGTGAAGGGTATAGAGCACCAAATAGCGGAACAAGCTTCTAAACATGAGTTTCAAAAGGGTAGTCTACCCAGTAAGTGTGAGGTTAACTCGAAGGAGCTTTGTCATGCTGTGACTTTGAGAAGTAGAAGGCAATTACCCTCGAGGACTCAAGAGGTCGAGCCTAAGAAGAATGACACTGTGTTAGAAGAGATTGAGAATGATCAAATGTCGCTTGACGAAGAATAGCAAGATGAGAATGAAGAAGAAACCAAGAAGGAAAAGGCACCTTAAGAGGCGCCTAAGATTCAAGAGGAGGAGTCCAAGGACAAACCACCTCAACGCCAAAAGAAGAAAAGGGATTACATGCCCACGGACGCTAATGTTCCTATTGATGAGTTGAACTACCATTTCCGGGAAGATTTAAGAAGAAAATTATGGCGGCTAGATATCAAAAGATAAAAGATCATATGGGAGGACTAGTGGTGACCATACCATTCATGGAATGGTGCCAAGATAACCCCATAGTGAACAAAGTGCTAAAGGATATCATAACGGGAAAGAAAAGAATCAATTCCGTCATGGAAGTTATGACTCATGAATGTAGTGCTATCATTCAAAAAAAACTTCCCACCTAGAGAAGAAACCCAGGAAGTTCCACATTGCCTTGTACTTTGAAGCACATGAATTTTTGGAAATGTTTTGTTGATATATGAGCATGTGTGAGCCTAATGCCCTAGAAGGTCTCGAAGAAGCTTGGCTACACGAACTTTAAGCCAATAAGGATCCAATTGATATTGGCGGATAGATCTATTCGATATGCACATGGTAATCTTGAAGATTTGCCATTAATGATTGGGAATTGCGAGGTTTCAACGGACTTTGTGGTCTTGGAAATGGATGAAGAACCCTTGAACCATATTATTCTTAGAAGACCTTTTCTTTCAATTGCGGAAGAAATAATTGATGTAAGGAGAGGAAAGATAGATCTTCATTTTGGAGATTTGATATTGAATTTCAACATCTTCGATATTATGAATAAGCCAACTATCGATGGAGCCACTTTCTCCATTGAATGCCTTGATGATGATTTTATCGGAGAGCCAGAAAAGCTATACATGGAAGATGGTTTGGAAGTACCTTAGTCTACGAAAAGGGATCAAGGGCAATCCTCTCAAATGAAGCCACAAAATATAAAAGATTACTTGATGCTGAACCAATGGAACCAAGTGAAGTACTAGCGTTGGAGCTTGGAAATGATTAAATGGGACCAAAAGGAAGATTCATATTGGAGTGAGCTTAAGGCACCTAAGGTGGATTTGAAACAACTATCAAAAGGGCTAAGGTATGTGATCATAAATGATAGCTTAAATGAAAGTGATACTGAATTGCTATTGAATGAATTGAGAAAGTATAGAAAAGCGATAGGTTACTCATTAGATGATATCAAGGGTATACCCCAATCTTTGTGCATGCATATGATTCATTTAGAGGACAAGTCTAAGACCTCAATTGAATCCCAAAGAAGGCTTAACCGTAACCTAAAAGATGTGGCCCGCAAGGAAATCTTGAAACTCCTTGAGGCAAACATAATATATCCGATCTCGGATATGACTTAGGTCTCTCCCATGCATGTTGTTCCTAAGAAAGGAGGGGTTACGGTAGTTAAGAATGATAAATATGAGCTAATCCCTACTAGAACTATAACGGGACATATGATGTGTGTTGACTATTGAAAGCTTCATGCATCGACTAGGAAAGATCACTTCTCGTTACCTTTCATTGATCAAATATTGGAAATATTAGCAAACCGATCATACTATTGCTTTTTAGATGGTTATTTCGGTTTCTTCCAAATACCCATTCACCCTGGAGACTAAGAGGAAACCACCTTTACTTCCCCTTATGTTACATATGCTTATAGAAGAATGTCTTTCGGTTTATGCAATGCTCCTGCTACTTTCCAAGTATGCATGATGTCCATATTTGATAACTTGATTGAAGAGTGTATGAAGGTCTTCATGGACGATTTCTCCGTCTATGGATACTCCTTTGGTGGATGTCTTTCTAATTTATGCAGGGTATCGAAAAGGTGAGAGGAAACCAACCTCATGCTAAATTGGGAGAAATGTCATTTCATGGTCTAAAAAGGGATAGTACTCGGGCATTAAATTTCCAAAAAGGGGATTGAAGTTGATAAAGAGAAGTTTGAGGTGATGATGCACATAGAGCCACCAATAATGGTTAAAGGAATACAGAGATTCCTAGGCCACACGGGTTTCTATATGAGGTTTATCAAGGATTTCTCACAAATCGCAAGACCGATAACAAGGTTTCTATGCAAAGACATACCCTTTGAGTTTTATGAACTGTGTATGAAGGCTTTTGGGAAAATCAAGGAAGCTTTTCGAGATCATATGTGATGCAAATGATTGTGCGGTTGGAGTGGTTTTGGGGCAAAGGAAGAATAAGAAACTTCACGTGATCTACTATGCGAGCAAGACGTTGGATGAGAGTCAAACAAAGTATGCCACAATGAAAAAAGAGGCTTTTGGCCATAGTGTTTATGTTTGAAAATGTTCGTTCATATATAGTTGGATCAAAGGTAATAGTATACATGGATCACGCCGCTTTGAGACACTCATTGGCGAAGAAGGATGCTAAGCCAAGGTTGTTAAGATAGATTCTCCTCCTACAAGAATTTGATCTTGAAGTTAAAGACAAAAAGGGGATTGAGAATGGAGTGGCGGATCACTTGTCAAGGATGAAGGTTGATGATGGACTACCAATTAATGACTCACTCTTGGAAGAACAAATCAATTCGATGGAAACATTCTTCCTCATTGAGGGAAATCTCAAACAATAGGATGAAGAGAATGCGAGTGCGGTGACCACTACAACTCCTTGGTGTACCGAGATCTTAAGTCTTACTATTAGAATGACCCTTTCCTCTACAAGCAATGCAAGGATCAATTATATAGAAGATGTGTTTCGGAGTAAGAAGCTAAAGAAATCATCACCTAATGTCACAACGCTAACTATGGTTGACACTTTGCCACTTTCAAGACAGTTAAAAGGCCTTACAAGTGGGTTTTTGGTGGCCCACAATGTTCAAGGATGCACATGAAGTTGTCTCTAAGTGTGATGCTTGTCAAAGAAGAGGAAATATAACAAAGAGAAATGAGATGCCATTTAATCCTATTCTTGAAGTATAGATTTTTGATGTGTGGGGAATAGACTTTATGGGACATTTCCCTAAATCGAATGGAAAATTCTACATCTTAGTGACGGCTGACTAAGTATCCAAGTGGGTAGAAGCGATAGCAATCCCGACTAATGATGCAAGGGTAGTAATCAAGCTCTTCAAAACGATCATTTTTCTTAGGTATGACACTCCTAGAATAGTGATAATTGATGGTGGAAGCCACTTCATCAACAAAGTTTTTGATAAACTCTTGAAGGCTAATGGAGTAAAACATAAAGTGGCAACATCATACCACCCTCAAACTTCCAGACAAGTAGAGGTATTCAATCACCAAATCAAGGAAATACTAGAGAAGACAATTGGAGTTAATATGAAAGATTGGTCTACAAAGCTTGATGATGCACTTCGGGCATACAGAATGACACTCAGACGCTTATTGGGACAACGCCATTCAACCTCATCTATGGGAAATCTTGCCACTTATCTATTGAGTTAGAACACATGGCACTTTGGGCTACAAGGAGGCTAAATTTTGACTTTAAGGAAGCTATGGAAAGATGATTAGTGCGATTCGAAGAACTTGAGAACTTGAAGCAAAATGCTTATGAGAGCTTGAAAAT
This sequence comes from Anastatica hierochuntica, assembly GCA_900406275.1. Taxonomy (NCBI): domain Eukaryota; kingdom Viridiplantae; phylum Streptophyta; class Magnoliopsida; order Brassicales; family Brassicaceae; genus Anastatica; species Anastatica hierochuntica. The sequence continues at coordinate 28,028 of OVAN01003060.1, forward strand.
CTATAAGGAAAAAACAAAAGCTTTTCACGATAAGAAGATCCTCAAGAGGGAGCTCAAGAAAGGAGATAAGGTTCTATTGTTCAACTCTCGGTATAAACTCTTCCCGGGGAAATTGAAGTTAAAATGGTCGGGTCCTTTTGATGTTGAAGAAGTAATGCCATATGGTTCAATAACTCTAAGGAACCGCTCCAAAGAACAATTCACGGTGAATGGGCAAATATGCAAGTCATACTTAGCAGATACACTACTAGAGGGAGCGAGTTGTCTCGTCCTCCTCGATCAATCGTTACCATGAACCGCTTCAAAGTCAAGCTAATGACTATAAAAAAATGCTCTGGGGAGGCATTCCCAAGAAGAAAAACCCACTTTGTCAAATAAATAAACATTTTTAATTTCAAATTTCCTATGTTAATTGCTTAAGTATCTAAAATAAGTTTTATGATTTTAGGTTATAGGGGAGTGATGATGAACAGAGCATCTACAAAACGGATCCCCGAAGAGCTTCTAGCACTCATCTCAATTTCTAAAATGTTGGGCAAGTTTTTGAGAAATGAAGAGAAAGGGGAGTAACTTACAATATTTTATTAAAACACATGTTTTATTAGTTTCTATCTTCCATTTCCATAACTTTTATCTCTCTCTTAAAACAACTTAGAAAGAAACTCCCTCTCTCTCATTTGCTAAGGAAAATCGAAATTTTCTCCAAGGATTTTCGAAAATTTTATCTCTAGTTTCTAAGTCATCTTTGTGAATATCTCTTTGCATTCATCTCTTAAGAACCTAAGGTATGTTCTCTAATCTTTAAATTTGAAGAAAAGGTAAAACTTTCTTAGATTCTTGGGTTCTTTAATCTTGGAGTTCTAAGCTTGAATAATTTGTGCTTATTGTTAGAATAGCTTAGAGAATGCTTGAGAATGAGGATTCAAGGCTTAGTTTAGAAGATTTGATGCTTACTTGAAAATTTTGAAAAAGTGTGTTCTTGAATGTTCTTTAATATGAATAGTAATGTTTTCAAAATTTCAAGCATTTGAATGATTTGATAATCTCAAATGATAACCTAAGGATAGATATGAATTCCCAACAAGAATTTTGCAATTTCATTAAGTAAAAACAAAGTTATGACCATTTTAATCCTTGGTTTTGGATTGGTGACGAGTTAGTGTTGCAAAATTTGAAAATTTATAATTCTTTGAATCTTGGGCATCTTGAGTAATCTCTTTCATTAACCTTCTTGAATTCAAGAATTTTGAGCAATAAAATTTTTAGGAACTTACATATACATTCTTTCAATGTACGAATCATTTAAGTGAACAAGCATAATGCATCAAACAAAAGGGGTGGAAAGAAAAATTCAAAAAGGAAAATCCAAAGAAGCTTCTACCTCTAAGGGATCAACAAGCTCAAGAAGAGAATCAATGCCAACCAAAGCCATCCCTAAAGGGCCGACAACCGTGAGGCGCCCGATCTCGAGAACACGTCCACCTTGTCCGTTAGAAATCAAGGATTCAATTTGGAATGAGGAGGAGAGGGAAGAAAGGAGATTCTTTGAAAGGATAGAATTCGAGCCTACAAAACTCATGGGAAAAAGGCTATTGCAAAGTATGGGGCTTTACGAAGAAGTATGCTATCTACTAGAGTAAATGAATTTCCAATGTTTGGTTGACCTAAGCGAGCCTCTATATGAGGATGAAGTTTGTGGGATCCGAAATTCACACTGTCGTTTTCGTATTTGAAGGAAAGCTAGGAAACCCTAACTTTCCTTGAGGTCTCGGATTTCTGCTAAACCAAACAACGACGAATCAAAAGTACGAAGAAAACAAACGACGAAGTAAAAGTAAAAGATAAACAAAAAATTAGAGTTAAGTAATAGAGATCTTATACCGAATTCGTGTTGAGCGTTACAACAGGTGATAAGTCGTGGCCGCGAGAGCTGTCGGCGAGTATCCTAGTTCTAACAGCGTATGACTTGTAAACCTAGTTGAGATGCAGCTCGCTAACAAAAACGAAAATAAAACTTAACTGCTCTAAGTGTGAGTTGTGAAGAAATTTTTCTGTCCCCCTCGTTCTTCTCCTTAGCCCCTCTTTTATATGCCTTCGTAAGTTGATCTCGTTTCCTTTTCCGCCCTAGATTTGACCATATCCTTCCATAGAAATATTCATTTTTTCGAGAATATTCCTTATCTTTACGATTTTCCATATTTACACTCGAACTTTAAATTTATCGTGTTTTCCTTTTATCTTGCTTGGAACTCGGGTAAATCGTTGACGTAGTTGGGCCCATTCTCATTCCGGAATCGTAAGCAGACTTTTATTGCGTTTTGGGCCTTCCTGGGCCGTTTTGAGACCAAGTGATGTTTTTGATTTCTTTCGGAGAAATCGTTCTTCGTACGATTACGCGGTGATGGTTTCGCGAAATGATAAGACCGATCTTATAGTTAAAACAATGTCGGTGTTCGTGTTAACCGTTATCGTTTTATACGATCGATACTAATGATTTGCATAGGTTTAAATGCATTTTAGAACTCATTTCTTTTATGTTTTAGATGAATTTAGGTTGTA